>CAUYPK010016353.1:0-39111 GCA_963574355.1 Loris lydekkerianus | reverse complement strand
CTCAAGCAACTGGAGAAAGAAGAACACTTCAACCCCAAACCCAGCAGAAGAAAAGAAATAACCAAAATCAGAGCAGAATTAAATGAAATTGAAAAAAAAAGAATTATACAACAGATCAATAAATCCAAAAGTTGGTTTTTTGAAAACATCAATAAAATAGATAAACCTTTGGCCAACCTAACCAGGAAAAAAAGAGTAAAATCTCTAATTTCATCAATCAGAAATGGTAAAGATGAAATAACAACAGACCCCTCAGAAATTCAAAAAATCCTTAACTGTTGAATATTGGGATGAAAATGTGTCAAATGGTTTATGAAGCTAGTATATGATGCCCCATGATCATATCAATGTACACAGCTATGATTTAATAAAAAAATAAATAAATAAATAAATAATAAAATAAAAAAAAATAAAAGAATTTTGCACATTTTTAAATTGTATTAACATAAATTATTTACTCAAAACAAATATGCATTGAATGCTTTGTATGTATCTTAAATTAAAAAGTTGAACACAAACTAAAACAGAAAAAGACACTTACTTTCATGGAGACAGCCCCTCCAAAAGAAGTGTCAGTAGTCTGCCCTTGTGTTTTTAAATTTAACATTATAGTCTCCACACAGAATTCCATTATGTGACTACACTGCAATTTATCCATCCTCAAACTAATGGACATGCGAATTATTTTCAAATACTTTTCTATTACACACAATCATGCTGTAAACATTCTCAGACAGACCCACGTATAATTTGTTGCAAAAGGGTAAGTTTTTCTAAAGCAATTGTTCTCAGAACTCAGTTTCCAGGATCCTGGAAGTTCCCAGGATTCTATTAGGGGTCCAGGCAGTAAAAACTAATTTACTAATACAAAAATATTATGTGCTGTGTTTCACTGCATTGACCCTGCACTAAAGGTATAAAAATCAATGGTGAGTAAAACTGTCTTACTCCAATGGTGACAATGGCACCAAACTCCACCAATCATTGTATCCTTTCCTGCCACACAACTGCAGGGGGGGAAGTGCCAGTGTAAAGTCCTTGGTAACAGTAAAAAATCATCAATTTTATTAGGTCTTCACCCTTGAGGGCATGGCTTTTTAGTAGCAAAAATTATGCATAAAGTTATTGTGCCACATACTAAACTGGTAATCTTAAGACTCTTTGTATGAGTTATATGCTAAACTTTTCTTTTCATAGAATGCCACGTTTTACTTAAAAGAATGGCTGGGAAACATGGTTGAGTATTCACACTTGAGCATTCAGCAGTAATTTTTTTGAAAGTAAACAATGAGACTATCACTTAACAACAAAAACAGTATTCGTTATCAGTACAAAATTTGTGCTTTAAATTGAAAATTAGCATTTTGGAAAACATATCACTTTGAATTGTACAGTTTCCTAATATGCAAAAATTTTTCAGAAGCAATCAGTAGTAGTATTAATGAAAGTGATTCCTGTATTAGATTATGAAATGTTTCAACATTTGGAAGATATAACTCAGTGAACCAGTATTTTCTAATTTATCATTGCTTGATGTGACAAAATTATACATAAGTAAAGATCCATTCAAAATGCAGATTAATAGAATAAAAAGAATGTGAAAGTTCTTTGATATGGTTTCAGATTACACACTGTCGCTGAACTTTAAAAAATTGTCACTCATGAAGTTATGGTGCAGCAGAAAAAAGAATGCCACAAATAGCTGAAAAATCCATCAAAATGCTCCTTTCTTTGTAAGTCATACATCAGCATGGGGGTCAGAATGTCTTCATAGACTGGAACAAAAGCAATGTATTAGACAGACTGAATGCCAAGGCTGATATGAGAGTCAGCTGCCTTCTATTAAGCCAGATGCGAAATAAATTCACAAAAGCTAAATATTTTATAGTAAATTGTTTTAGAAAAAATAGCTATTTTTCATAAGAATATATTGTTTATGATAATATATAATTGCTTTATTTTTATTGTTTCTAAATATATAATAAATACATTAACGTTATTTAAAATTTAACTTCTTAGGACCTGGTAAAATCTCACTAGCTAAAACTTACATAACAGTGAAGGATCTTTAGAGCTATTGATCCTTTACAACTCTAAAGGGGCCCTGAGATAATATAATTCGAAAATCTCAGTTCTAACATACATTCCAAGAGTGGACACTTTGGGCTTAGCATGTACATGATTTGAAGTTCAGATAATGAAAAGTGTTTTCCAATTTGTAACAGGTAAAAATATTCCTCGTTTCTACATCCTCCCTGAATTTTTGAATTATCAGGATTTTTAATTTCTTTTATTAAATCATAAACACTTAGATCATATATACATTAATGCATTGGGGTACATTATGCTGATTTCATATAGAATTAGGAATGCTTACATCACACTGATTAATATATACCTCATTTTGTTTAATTATTGAGACGTTTATACTCTATACTAATAGATCCAACATGTACCCTTGCATTATGCACCATAGGTGTGATCCCACCATTCACCCTCCTCAATTTGACCTCCCCCTCCTCCCTCCTTCATTCTGGCCCACAGTTGTGATCCATTCATCATATGAAAGTTTGAGTGATTGGAAATAGGTTTCATAATAGTACTGAGTACATTGGATATTTGTGCGTCAATTCTTGAGATACTTTACTAAGTAGGATATGTTCCAGCTGCATCCATGTAAATGCAAAAGAGGTAAAGTCTCCATCCTTTTTTAAGACTGCATAATATTCCATGCCATACATATACCACAGTTTCTTAATCCATTCATGGGTCGATGGACACTTGGGCTTCTCCCATGACTTGACTATTATGAATTGAGCTGCAATGAACAATCTGGTGCAAATATCTTTGATATAAAGTGATTTTTGGTCTTTTGGATATACACCTAGAAGAGGAATCACAGGATCACACGGTAGGTCTACTTTTAGGCCCTGAGTATTCTCCATACTTCCTTCCAAAAGGGATTTATTAGCTTGCACTCTCACCACAGTACAGAGTGCTCCCTTTTTTCCACATCCATGCCAATATCTATAGTTTTGAGATTTTGTGATGTGAGCCACTCTTAATGGAGTTAGATGATATCTCAAAGTGGTTTTGATTTGCATTTCTCTGATGATTAAAGATGATGCACATTTTTTCATGTGTCTGTAGAGCATGTGCCTGTCTTCTAAAGAGAAGCTTCTGTTCATGTCCCTTACCCATAATGAAATGGGATTACTTGTTCTTTTCTTATTAATAAGTTTGAGTTCTCTGTGGATTCTGGTGATCAAACCTTTCTCAGAAGCACAACCTGCAAATATCCTCTCCCATTCTGAGAGTTGTCTGCTTGGTTTACTTACTGTGTTCTTGGCTGTGCAGAAGCTTTTGAGTTTGATCAGGTCCCAGTAGTGTATTTTTGGCGTTGCTTCAATTGCCTAGGGTGTCCTCCTCATAAAGTTTTCTCCCAGGCCAATTTCTTCAAGTGTTTCCCCTGCACTCTCTCCTAGAATCTTTATAGTTTCGTGTCTTCAGTTTAAATCTTTTATCCAGTGAGAGTCAATTTTTGTTAATGGTGAAAGGTGTGCATCCAGTTTCAGTCCTCAACAAGTCGCCAGCCAATTCTCCCAGCACCATTTGTTAAACAGAGAATCTTTCCCACAATTTATACTTTTGATGGGCTTATCAAAAATCAAATGATGATAAGTGTCTGGGTTCATCTCTTGGTTTTCTATTCTGTTCCGTACATCTACCTCTCTATTTTTGTGATAATACCTTACTGTTTTGATCACTATAGATTTATAGTATAGTTTGAAGAGTATGGCATAATTCCTCCTGATATGTTTTTATTTCTGAGTAATGTCTTGGCTATTCAAGGTTTTTTCTGGTTCCATATAAAACAAAGTACTATTTTTTCCAGATCTTTAAAGTATGAGGGTGGTGCTTTGATAGGAATTGCATTAAATTTGTAAATTGCTTTTGGTAATATGGACATTTTAACAATGTTGATTCTTCCCAGCCATGAGCATGGTATGTTTTTCCATTTGTTAACGTCTTCAGTTATTTCTTTTCTCAGAGTTTCATAATTCCCTTTGTAGAGATCTTTCATGTCCTTTGTTAGGTACATTCCCAAATATTTCATCTTCTTTGGCACAACTGTAAGGGGAATAGAGTCATTGACTGTTTTTTCAGCTTGCCTATTATTGGTGTATATAAAAGCTACGGTTTTGTGAGTATTCATTTTGTATCCTGAGATGCTACTGTATTCCTTGATCACTTCTAGGAGTTTTGTAGATGAGTACCTTGGGTTTTCCATGTGAAATTATATCATCTGTGGAGAGTGAAAGTTTGATGTCCTCAGATCCTATTTGTATAATCTTGATCACCTTCTCTTGCCTGGTTGCAATGGTCAAAACTTCCATTACAAATGTTAGAAAGCAGTGGAGACAATGGGCAACCTTGCCTGCTGCCTGATCTGAGTGGAAATGTTTTCAATTTTACTCCATTCAATATGACATTGGCTGTGGGTTTGCTATAGATGGCCTCTATCAGTTTAAGAAAAGTCCCTTCTATACCTAGTTTCTTAAGTGTTCTGATCATGAAAGGATGCTGAATATTGTCACAAGCTTTTTCTGCATCTATTGAGAGAATCACATGGTCTTTGATTTTAGTTTATGTGATATATTATATGTATAGTTTTATGTATATTAAACCAAACTTTAGACCTTGGTATGAAACCCACTTGGTCATGGTGTATAATTCGCTTGATATGTTCCTGGATTCTGTTTGCTAGGATCTTATTGAATATTTTTGCATCTATGTTCATTAAAGATATTGGTCTATAGTTTTTTTTTCTTGTTGGGTCTTTTCATGCTTTGGGGACCAGGGTGATATTTGCTTTGTACAATGTACTAGGGAGTAGTCTTTCTTTTTCAATGATTTGGAAAAGGTTAAGTAATATAGGTACTAGTTAATTCCTCTTTAAAGGCTTGGTAGAATTCTGATGTGAAGCCATTTGGTCCTGGACTCTTCTTTTTGGGGGGAGATTTCATATAGGTGATTCTAGTTCAGTTCTGAATGTAGGTCTATTCAGCATTTCCAATTCTTTCTGATTAAGTCTAGGAAGTTGGCATGCTTCCAAATATTGGTCAATTACTTTCATATTTTTATATTTCTGAGAATAAAGTTTTTTGTAGTATTCATTAAGGATAGTTTGAATTTCAGAGGTGTCTGTTATTTTGCCTTTGTCATTTCTGATTAATGATGTTAGGAACTTTAATTTTCTATTTTTGGTTAGGTTGGCCAAAGGTTTATCAATCTTGTTGAATTGTTCAAGAAATCAACTTTTTGATTCATTGATCTTTTGAATAATTCTTTTGTTTTAGATTTCATTTAATTCTGTTCTAATTTTAGTAATTTTTTTCTTCTGCTGGGTTTGGAATTGGAATGCTCTTCCTTTTTCCACTTACTTAAGATGTCCCAGTAAATTATTGACTTCCTCTCTTTCTGTTCTCTTGAGGAAGGCTTGCAACACTATAAATTTTCCTCTTAGGGCTGTCTTTGCAATATCCCACAGGTTCTGATAATTTGTGTCTTATTATTGTTTTCTTCCAAAAATTTGGCGATTTCTTTGTTAATCTCATCTATGACCCAGTTATCATCAGCATAAGCTTATTTAGTTTCCATGAGTTTGTATGAGTATGCAGATACCTGTGATTGGTGAGTTCAACTTTTATTGCATGATTATCCAAGAAAATACAAGGAATAATTTCTATTCTTTTAAATTTGCTGAGGTTAGATTTGTGACCTAAGATGTGATCAATTTTGGAGGATGTTCCATGGGCTGATGAGAAGAATGTGTATTCAGTTTTGTTAGGATAAAATGTTCTATAGATGTCTGCTATATTCAACTGTTGTATGGTGAAGTTTAAGTGCAAAATTTATTTGCTTAGTTTCTTATTGGAGGATATAGCCAACACCTCCAAAGAGGTGTTAAAATCTCCACCTATTATGGTGCTGGAAGGTATTAAATTGCTCATGTCTGTTAGGATCTCCCTTATAAATTGAGGGGCATTCTCATTGGGTGCATAAATGTTAATAATTGGCATCTCATCATGTTGAGTGTTTCCCTTAACAAATATTAAGTGACCATCCTTGTTTTTCTTTACTTCTGTTGATTTAAAGCCTAGTGTATCTACAAATAAAATTGCCACCCCTGCTTTTTTCTGATTTCTATTTGCCTGGATTAGAGATGGCCTTCCCTTCACCCTGAGACTATATTTATCTTTTAAGGTAGAATGAGATTCTTGTATGCAGCAAATATCTGGCTTGAGTTTTTGTATCCAGTCAACCAACCTGTGCCTCTTAAAGGACAGTTTAAGCCATTCACATTAATTTAGAGTATTGATAAGCCTAGTAATATTTTGAGTGTCAAGGTTTTTGAAAGTCCAATGGATATTTTGAATCTCTTCACTACTGTGGAAATTGGGATTTTGTCAAGAATTTCAGAATGAGTTTAATGGTAGAGCACTATGCTGATCATTATGGAGGACAGGTCTGAGGATATCCTGAAGAGCTGGTTTGGTTATGGCAAATTTCTTCAATGTGTTTATGTCATTAAAGTATTTGACTTCTCCGTCATAAATGAAGCTCAATTCAGCTGAAAGGAAGATCCTGGGCTGAAAATTGTTTTGTTTTAGGAGATTGAACATCAATGACCATTCTCTTCTGGCATCAAAAGTTTCAGCAAAGAGATCTTCAGTCATTCTAATATTCTTCCCCTTGTAGGTTATGACTTACTTACATCTGGTTGCTTGTAGGATTTTCTCCTTCATATTAACATTGGTGAAATTAATTGCAATGTGTCTAGAAGATGCTTTATTTGGGTTGAGGCATGCTGCTGTTCTGAAATGGTCTGCTATCTGAATTTCAGCATCTCTTGCCATGCTTGGGAAGTTCTCCTCAGTTATCTCTTGGAGTAGAGTATCTCTCCCTTTCGGACCATCCTCTTCTCCTTCAGGGATTCCTATGAGGTGAATGTTTGCTGTTTTGGAGTGGTCCCACAATTCTCTCAGGGAATGATATATTTTTGCTCTCCACTTCTCTTCCTCTTTGAGCATTTGGGAGCATTCAAAAGCTTTGTCTTCAATATCAGAGATCCTTTCTTCTGCCACCTCTATTCTGTTCCTGAGGGATTCTACTGTATTTCTCAGATCTTTGAGGGCTGCAACTTGTTGCCTCAATGTGTCAAAATCTTTGGTGATTTTGTCTTTGAATTCATTGAATTCTTGAGACAATTTTTGAATTGCTCCTTGAATTTCTAATTACATCTTTACTTCCATTCTGTTAATCTTATTTGCAATACAAATTCTGAATTTGATTTCTCACATCTCAGCCATTTGTTTATGAATGGGATCTTCTGTTGTGTCTCTTTTGTCTTTCCTTATGGGAGTTGATCTGCTGTGATTATTCATGTTGCCAGAATTTTTTGCTGATTCCACACGCTTACTTTTCACCATTTGGCTAGAGAAGATGACAAGGTGAAATTGAATTGAGGACTCACGGAGTTATAATTAACCAGCCCTTTACCAAAGAACTGGAACTGGAGATTATGGCTTTTCCCTTAGAGCTTTTACAACGGTCCCATTCAGAACTACAGCCTGAAACTCTGGGGCCCTGCTTGGTGTGGTGGGGCTAGATGGCTCTGACTGGCATTCAGCTAGTCTCCATCCAATCCTAGTGAATCAGTGGCTTTGGGCTGAAATCTCAGCTGCAGAGATATATAAGCAACTAAGACACCCTGCTCCCCCACAGGCGACAACTGGAAGGGGAGAATCCCACACTCCCACAACAACACCACCAGGCTACAACCTTGGTGGATCACCAGGTGATCGGCTCAGGTTAAGAGCTCCAAACCAATTGTCCTGGTCAACACAAACACTGATCAAGTGAGAGAGTTCAAATAGTCTTTAGCATCTAGGCAGTGGCAGTCCACTGGTAGATCAATTTGATCCCAGTGGGAGGGACTGTGGAGCTGCCACCACATGGTGGTGGTGCTGCCACTGTCAGGGGTGGTGCCCCCAGTCTAGGGTACTGCTATGTGCAGGTCACAGGAGCCAGCGGGTAGCTGGAGGGCATTGCCACCGCATGGGTCACAAGAGCTGGGCAGGGAACCAGAGAGTGAAGCCACTAACCTCCAAGCCTCGTGCTGCAGGAGTCTGGTTGGAAGCAGACTTGCAGGCCTGGGGGCCTCAGAGGTCAAAGGAGCTGGGCAGGAGTTGCTGGTTGTGAGCCATGGGTCTCATGAGTCAGGAGGGGAGCCAAAGGGCAGAGTCGCAGGCTGCAGGTCAAAGGAGCTAGGTGGGAGTCACACCAGCCGTGTGCCATGGATTGCAGAAGCTAGGCGGGGTTCACTGGCCAAGGGCTGCAAGTCACAGGGACTGAGCAGGGTTCACTGGTGAAGGGCCAAAGGTCACAGGGGCCAGGTAGAAGTCGCTGGCAATGGGCTACACAGGTCACAGGAGTTGGCCACTGGTTGCAGGAGCCCAGTGAGGAACCGAGCCACCCACCTCGGGCTACAGGCCCGGAAAGCTGGTGGGCGGCGTTCCCCAGTGGTGGGTGGCATTCCCCAGTGGTGGGTAGCACAGGTCCCCAACTATGTTCTTTCCAACATGGGGCAAGTATCTCTCCCCCGTGTGACTCCCCCTCTCTATTAAAGTTATACTTTCAAAGCAACTGCCTCACAGCTCATGTGGTGCCCTGCCCAAGCAAAAATGTACCAAACGCTGCAGATTTTGCAGGGGGTAGTCTTCTACACTGCCAGGAGAGAGGGGAAGGGTGGATTGGGAGTTCAGGAAGGTAGGGAGACTATTAGATCAACTTTTGGCCCAAGTAAGAGACTGCCTGGGCTTGTAGCAGTATCTCTCTGTGGAGAGAGTCCTGGCCCTCAGTCGTTCTCTCCCCTTTGGTGAAATAAAAGGTTCTTTGTTCTCTACTTGCCTCAAGCCGCTCTCCTGGGGGGAAGGGGAAGGATTCCCATTCTCTTTGGTATGGGTTTTGTACCTGAAATTTGTTTCCTTAGAGTTCCAGCTTGTCGCAGCAGGCCTGATGAGAACCTATCAATACTCTCTCTCAGCTCAGCTCCCAATCTTCCACTTTATTGGGTTATTTCTGGTCATTACTTCTACCTTTGGATGGGAGCCTCTACTGAAAGCTGGCTTCAGTCGGCCATCTTGTCTCCCTCTCAGAATTTTTAGTATAATTAACCCATCTTATCCTATACTACCCAATTTATAAATATTGACCTTGCTGGGGGGGCGGGGGGGGATTGGTTGTTTGTTTCTGAGTCAGAGTCTCCCTCTGTTGCCCTGAGTAGAGTGCTGTGGCATCATAGCTCACAACAAGCTCACGAACTCAAGAAATACTCTCGCGTCAGCCTCCTGAGTAGCTAGGACTATAGACACCCACCACAATGCCTGGCTAATATTTTTATAGCCAGAGAGATGGGGTCTCTCTCTTGCTCAGGCTGTCTTGAACTCCTAAGCTCAGGTGATCTAACCACTTGGCCTTCCAGAGTGCTAGACTACAGGTGAGAGCCCCCGCAACCGGCCCGAGCGTGTTTCTTTCTCAGTTGTGCCCCCACAGCATTGCAGCCACACCTTCATTTCTGCTCCCCTGGTTCTATGTATTGAGCTCATGCCTTGTTCATTCCATGATATACTTTAAATGAAAAAGGCAAATTAAAGACTGAAATACATGGATGACTTTATTTTGGTGCGACAACATCCCCAATGATGTAAGGATTTAATATTCTTCAAATATTTGCATACAAGCAATAAAATATGTAAGCAATAAAGAAATGTTGAAGATGGACACAAAGCTCTCTACAATGGCCACATCAGACGGAGAGGCAGGGCAAAACCAGCCTTCACACATCTTGGTATTGCTTTGTTTCCCTCAATAAAGAGGAATTATTTCCATTATCTGAACAAAGTAATAATGTAGTATAAAATAAAACTGAGCATTTTCCTTTGCACTTAGCTTCCCGTCACAGCTCCACTTCTGCTCTTCATAAACTCCCTCGGTCCTTGTTCCCATGGCCTCTGGGCTAAGGAGCACAGGTTTCAACTGGAATTCCAATGAATTATAGAGTTGAACAGGGTTAAACTCCTTGTGCAAAAATCACAAATGTTGAAACTGCAGAACCCTCTAGTGCAGGGAGCACAGATCTTGGAGCCTGGTCACTTGCTGCCTTTGCCACCTATGACCATACCACCAAGGCTCATAAAAGTAGGCTTAGCAGGAGGGACATATTAGGGTTGAGCAATATTTGATAATATCTGACTGATGTCAATCAAATATCCTCTAACCAAATCCGAAAGGAATCGCAGGGTCAAGAGGACATGCTCCAAGTATACTGTCAGGACATTGGGGGAAGAGGGGGCATGCGCGCCGGGAGGAGAGGGTGTGCATGGGGAATAAAACCAATCACAGTTTGACAATTTTAACAAAACCTTGACATTGATATTCAGAGGCAGTCTCTCACTTAATCCCAGAGAATCCACATGAGTTGCAAGGAAAGCAACCATGTACATGATTCTCAGATTTAGCAGAGACTGAAGATGAGGGCTGAGTGCCCTGTTTCATGACACACCTACGTAACATCCCCCTCAAAATATGACACAGAAAGCTGGATTGAGTTCTGGTGCCCCTTCAAAAGAGAATGTCTATATAGACACTCTACAGAACCCAAGCCTGTGTAGATAACAACTAATAACCCACCCCATTGCTGCCTGTGGGACCCGTCTGTCTTGGCACTCTGCCACAAAGAGCCTAATTCTGCTCCAAATGGACCAATCATTTTAACTTGTCAATTGATGCAATCTGTTGACCACATTCACAATACAAGACTCAAAGGCTATTTTCGAAGACATTAAGTTGTTCTTCCCTCTTCTCTTAACGGTGGTAAGCACCTCTCGTTTATATTTAATTTTAGTTTAACTCCTACCAAGCTTCAATTAACCTAAACCTAAGGAACAATGGTTACTATGCTCTAAGGTATAAACTGTCTGGTCTGCACGGATGGACTGTGTAACTATGAAACGGTCCAATGTGGCTTCTCAGAAACACAAACCAAAAGCATCACCATTGTGAAGCCAATATTTGACATATTTCCATTAGAAGAAAAAAAAAACTGTCTATATTAGTAAGAAGTAGTGAAGGCTTAATGTCCTATCACAATGGTTAGCGACAGCTCCAATAAAATGATTAATATTTGGAATAGTGATCCTCCATTATCTACAGGCAAAATGAACAACCTTTATATTCAAGGCCATGATATAAATTTTTCTATCTAACTTTTGGTTGTATCACATACTGTGTATTTGAGCTTTAAAATTCTGGGTTATATGGAAATATAGTATGTAATATACATTGCAATAAAATACATAATACAATCTCCTGGTTTTCTATTTTTCTTGAAGTTGTTCACTGAATATTCTGTTAATATTATTGCTTCATTTTCTTTTGACAAGTAAGCCCACTCCGGCTGTAGTCTACACATGGACTATGAAATCTTGTGTTAGTAAAGGAAAGAAAAACAGCCCATAAATTTAAAGATGAAAATAAACCTTAGAGTTGCATGTAACACCAGTTTCACACAGACTCTTTTCACATAGACTCTTCAAACATATTCATAGAGGAAAAAAGCAAAAAACTTTGGTGGTCCTAATTGGTTTTCATTACTTTCTACCTAAATATGTATTTAATCAATCATTATCATTTCAATGGTCTCTCATGTGATATGTAGTCCTACACAAAGAAAAATGATTGTTCCCACGGAGCCCCTGTGTTAGAGTCTACTAACCTCAATAACCATCGCATCCAGGCCTCCTCCGGGTCAGGTCTATGTACAACCTCGACGCTAATGTCCTTTCCCCAGGGGACCACACAGACCGGCAACAGAGCAGCAGGTAAAGCAAGGGGTTTTGAAGTTGGAGAATTTTTTTCTCTCTCTTTTAAAAATTTCAGCATGTTAAAAAAGACTTGAGATTCCTATGGTGAAGGCAGGCACATGGCCTGGGCAGTCACGACAGCCTGCTCACGACACTGATGGCCTCATCAACACGTGCACATCTTCATTGTTCAGTTGGCTGGTGATGCGCTTCACAAGGGGATGACTCTGCTTTTTAACTTAATTTTGTTCTGTCAGGTCTGTATTAGAATCATAAAATCTCTAACCCTTACTTTGGACATTATCCATTTTATTAGGCACTTTCATGCATGAGTTTTTAATTCAGTGTTTGAGGTTTAAAAAAAAAAAAAGAATCTAATATGTGTTTCATATCCTCTAAATTTTTGTGAGCACACAGAACATTTAAAATAAAAGTTTATAGCAAAGTCCCAGTGATATAAAGTCAGCATATGTCTACATTTACTCTCCTTCCAATGCCTTACGCTGTCTAAGATGATGAAAATTACATTCCCAAATAAAAGAATCCTCTTTAACATCAAAGTGGAATCGGAGGAAATTTACTAAGACAGAGATGTGTTATTCAAATGTATTCAAAGCAGAGAACAGGAGAGTTTTTATTTCTAGAAATTCTCCACAGGAAATCCACATAGTAGGAAATTTCTCTTTCCAGGTTTCCTTGGAAAGGCTAAAGTATTTTCCAGTAGACCCTGTGCTCTCATACTTCCACTATTTTATATCAGCTTATTTTCTCTTCTAATGCAAGCAAAAAGGATCATAGAAAATTCTAGAAGGAATTCATTAAATGAAGACAAAGCAGGTAAGGAGTAAGTATAGGGATTATAAAATGTAAACAGCACTGACTACAATCAAGTATAGTTAGATTACAAGGGTTCTTTTCAGCTAGCACATGGAGAAAAATCTACATTTTTAGGTTTATGCCTATGATTTAGCAAACATAAAAGTTAACACACAGACTAAACTTTGTCCACATTTGAAACATTAAGTGTAATTAAGTTGCACTGTGTAATCCTTTTGGCATTTACTACAGCAAACCCACTACCCAATAGGTTATGGGGATGTATAGATTACCAATATATTCCTATATGAGCACACTTAGGGTATTGACGCTAACATAACAAAGACATCATAATGCTACCAAGTTTGGGCCAAATTCACATACCCCTCAACCTCCTCCTAGCACTTCTGTTTTTGAAAGATAAACTACAAATGATTTGAGGCAAAGTACTAGATAACCATTCATAAAAATGAAAGATTCAGTACAGACTTTATGGGACTATAGTAACTGGAGATGAAATTGTAAATGGAGAAGTGCAGATTGCTTTGATTTAGAAAATTGTTGCCATTAAACAGTTTACAAAGAGCCTACTGTTTCCACATCATTATCCTTGATGTGTCAAAGTCAGCATTTTCACAATATTTAAAGCACTCCCAAATTCCTCATAAATATCATTTATATTCCTGTATAGCTATTTGGCGTATCAAGGGACATCATTTACAGTCTTCTAGAGTTACACAGTAGGATCACCTAAGCCAATGTAGGTGAACCTTAAAGAGAGAGGGGGCAAAACTCCCTCCAAGCAGAACCATGAAGATCGCGGCATTTTACTGTCAAATCTGACCCAGGACTCAAGGCCATTGTGTTCTTTGTATGTGGAGAGTATCCCAGGAGGTCAGTGGGGCCAGGTGTGCATCTCTCTACCAGCAATCTCAAGTGGAGATGAGCAGGTGGTTCATGTCCTGGCATCATCATTTTTATTTGTTTGGTGTTGGAAGAGGGCTTTCTTGCTCATATGAAAACAGATCTTGACTTAGAATTATTTTTTCCTACCTCCCTTCCTATTTGAATCCCAACAGGTCTGTCGAGTTACTGCCTCCCATAAGGAACTGACCCATCTAACACTGGTAACAGCCGTCGCTGACACTCTCTACCCTTGGAGAGTGTGGGACAGAGCACTTTTGATAGGCAATGTTTGTAACTGTAGGATAAAACCTTCATGAAATTCCCGTGGAGGCAAATAAAATTTTAAGCTGTGAGAATGATAAACACAGTCTGTAAAATGGAATTTGAAAACTAATTAATTTATATTCAACACCACAATGCTGCAGAGTTGGGTAATGAGCCTCCTTGTTTCGGAAGCTCTGAAGAAACAAATGATGCATCACCAGGAGGACACAGCGCCAAACCCTGCAGCTAGAAGGTCACCAGAAGGACATGGCTCCAAGCCCTGTGGCTAGAAGGTCACCAGGAGGACACGGCACCAAAGCTCTGCGGCTAGAAGCTCACCAGGAAGACACGGCACCAAGCCCTGCAGCTGAAAGGTCACCAGGAGGACACAGCACCAAAGCCCTGCGGCTGGAAGGTCACCAGGAGGACATGGCACCAAGCCCTGCCGCTGGAAGGTCACCAGGAAGACACGGCGCCAAAGCCCTGCAGCTGGAGGGTCACCAGGAGGACACGGCACCAAAGCCCTGCGGCTGGAAGGCCACCAGGAGGACACGGTACCAAGCCCTGCAGCTGGAAGGCCACCAGGAGGACACGACACCAAAGCCCTGCGGCTGGGAGGTCACCAGGAGGACACGGCGCCAAAGCCCTGCGGCTGGAAGGTCACCAGGAGGACACGGCGCCAAAGCCCTGTGGCTGGGAGGTCACCAGGAGGACACAGAGCCAAGCCCTGCGGCTGGAAGGACAGATGCCCGTGAGCGTCCATCAGGTGAATGGGAATCGGGCAGGGAGACTTGTAGTTTGCTCATTAGAACTGTAATTCTTCAAGGAGCAAATGTAAAAGCTGAATGTGCTAAAAAAAAATTCCCCACTGGGAAGTATTTCCCAGAGAAATGGATAACTTATTTTACCTACTAAGCACTCTTCCTAAATATCAAGACTAAAGCCTCAATGAAATAACAAGTTATCGGTAGTTCACCAAATTAAAAGAAAACTGTATCATATAAAGACAGCATCCAATATTAACAGTGATTGATGACATCAGATATTTATTTGCCTGTAATATTAACAAAGCGCAAAATAAAATAATGACCTGTAATTCTTTTTTGTTGTTGTTAAGCAAGAAGAAAAAAACACATTTAACAGAAATAAAAATATAAGAATGGTGTAATATAAACTAGGATTCTCTTTTCATTTTATAATAGAGATTTGAGGCTGGAAAGAGACGGAAGGAAACTGGTAGAGCAGAGGAGAAGCAGCGTGTTTTGACGCCATCTGAAAACCATCTCCATCTTAAGACCCCCAGTAGTGCTTTCCACAGACCAGCAGCTTGTTAAGAGGCTTGTTAGAACCATTTTTTGAGATAGTCTCACTTTGTCACTCTTGGTAGAGTGCCATGGTGTCACAGCTCACAGCAACCTCAAACTCTTGGGCTCAAGAGATCCCCTCATCTTAGTTTCCCAAGTAGCTGAGACTACAGGCACCCATTACAACACCCAGCTATTTTGTTTTTTAGAGACAGGGTCTCACTCTGGCTCAGGCTGGTCTTGAATCTGTCAGCTCAGGCAATCTACCTGCCTTGGCCTCCCAGAGTGCTAGGATTACAGTAGTGAGCCAGCGTACCCAGCAAGAACCACCAATTCCTAGGGGTCACCCTAGACATACTGAATCGGAAAATCTAGGGGTGGGACTGGGATTTCTGTTTCAACAAGACCTTTAGATGAGTCTGAGGCACACTTAAGTTTGGACCCACTACTCAGAAGACTACAATGTTTCACACTGCAGCTTGTACAAAATGCAGCCTAAGGTGTCATATCTGCAGTCACGCTGAAATAGCACAACAGCATCCCTCTATAGTTAAATATATACAGAGAAAGAACAAAATGGTAAGAACTATGGATCTGAATGGAGAGCAGATGGAACATGGCCTCACCAGAGACTGTTGCAATAGGTCCACGCTTGGGAATCTGGATTTTATCAGGTCCACGCCCGGGAATCTGGATTTTATCAGGTCCACGCCCAGGAATCTGGGTTTTATCAGCTCCACGCCCAGGAATCTGGGTTTTATCAGGCATCCTGGGTCTTCCTTTGGCTGAAGGTCTATCTCATTTTACAAAACTTCTCTTTAAAAAATACTGCTAAATGTCGTGGATATTTCTTGGTAAACAATGATGTGGCTGATCAGACTACCCAAAATATGTGTGCAGCTCCTTAGATGTAACAGACCTGTGAGTGCTTCTGTCTTCACTCCCATTACCTGTGCAGAGGGGATCCCCAACCAGGTGCCTAATGACTCCTGTTTTCCTGTGCATATTACAGAAGATCATATCCCACACCTTCTAAATCGGAAAGTAACAAGACAAGCAAGTTTATGTGGTTACCCTATAGAGCAGTGATTTTCAGCCAGTATGCCACAAAAAATTTTTAAAAATTATTTTCAAAAGAAGCTCAAACCACAATATAAGTATACTTTTTTCCCACTTATTTTTTGATCAAGATAATTTAAGTGCGCCATGGAAGTTTAAGTACAGGTTCAAGTTTGTCATGAAGCACTGCAATTGAGGACAGAGTCCCACATGGTGATTAAGCAGAAGTGCCAGTGGACCCAAAGCAGCTGTCTCTCATTCTGTGTGTCCACGAGGCCAGTTCTGATCTACCTGGGATTCTGAGGTCACAGGGAAAGGTCAGAACTCATAGACCTGGCTCACTGAATTTTGTATTATTTGTAAGATTCCTATTTGTGAGCTCCACTGAGCCAGAAAGATTCCATGAAGGGCTTTGTTCAAATAGCAAATACCCAGGGGGAGGAAGAGGTTAGAAAGTGTTTCAGCACATCAATGGTTAAGTTCACTTTTTCAGAATGCTAGACAGCAAAAGAACCTTAAAGAGGTAAAATAGAAAATCTACATTCTAGAGCACTAATACTGTGAGAATGTCAGTTAGACTACTGCAAAATTGTAATATTTGACATTTTGCCCTATTCTTCCCAAATGTGAGTGTTGAAAAACACATGATTATTGCATAAACCATCTACATTTTTTAAAACATTTTTGCTTTCTTAAAGCTTAATTAACTATGAATGCCTCATTTTAAAAATATTCACCAGCCACTGCATGTCTCACCATTAATTCCATTTAACAAAATATGTGTCATGTCTCTAGCCACTTATTAATAAGATTATTTTGCTAGTAGTTATTTCTCCTATTAAAGATGTGTCTTTTCTGCCTAATTTACATGATTATTAAGCATCTCCACTTTCTTCTGAGTACTTGTATAAAGGTTTATCAAGATAACAGGCTAAGATGTGATTTAAAATGGTGCACGCGCGTGCGCACAAACACACAGAAAAAGAAAACCAACCCAAAGCAGTAGAGGAAGAGGCAGAGTCAATTCAGCATACCCAGTGATCAGTTCAATCAACTTTAAACATGTCCCCACTAAAAAGAAAATCCCTCATTCTGGTTCGGGCTGCTCAGCTTAGTGCCTTGCTACCTGGAAGAGTATCAGGAGTGATAGGTAAGAATTGAAATTCATGTAACATGCAACTCAAAGAAAATTTCTTTTTATATAATACATGATGGGTGATAAATGTGACATAGTTTTGCACATTTATAAACATTATTTCTAGAATAGAAAAATTTTAATTTATAACAATATGAATAGAAAAGTTCAGAGATTCTGCTGTAGTATTATAGCCCCTGAAGACTGAATGAGATCTGAGGAATTTAGCTGTATAAACACAGGAGATGAGTACCATAGATAACTGGCTGCACAGTAGTCACAGACCAGGGCATGTTCCCAGGCTCAGAAATCAACCACCTTCCACTACAGAAGATTAGATCTAGATTAAATTCTGAAAATATTTTATACTCTCAGGAAGACTACTTTAGACCAAAATGCTTGTCACCTACCTCACGTTAGATTTGAAAGTTTTGGTCCCTAAGCTTCAAAAGCTGATAGAAAAAAAAAATTCATTACGTCCCCTTCTGTGGCTACTGCATAAATCTCAACTCAAAGGTTAAATCAGAGTCCTAGATGTTCTCCACTAGCTGAACACTAATGTGGACATATCAGTTTTTTGTTCCAATCCTATGTCCCCAAGGACCGACACATGGCAAAGAGGAAAGCAATGAATTCTAGAGCTGGGTACCAAGGAGAGACAAATTCTGCAAAGACTCCAGATCATCCCTTCAATCGTGCAGAGACTTTACCACATCTGCTGTCTTGTTCACAACTTCTGTGAGAACTCTCAAACACACCAAACCCGAGTGCATCAAGTAAGGCCTTGGTTACTGAGTCAAACCCCAGGGTAAAGACAACCCCATTCCACACATGGCCATTCGCTGAGCTGCCGGATCCCCTGTTGACAGTTTACGTGCTGGCCCAGGATTTCACACAGGGTGTCCAGGACCAAGGCATTCCAAAAGTGTTTCTATTTAGAATCGGAATAAGAAGTTTTCTCAACTTCTTCATGTTCAAGGTGACTTCGTGTATTTTGGTGGGAAATCCTCTCCCATCCTCTGGTCCCATCTTCCATATGGACATTCATCTGTCACAGGGCAGCTCCAGGGCTCCTGAACACACCCCCACACTCGCCGGCCTCAGCACACACTGCTCCTTCCCCTTTTGATGCCATGGAAAACTCCTAGTCATCTTTCAAACCCCAAACACCATTCTGTCTGTGAAAGCTTTGTTGTAAGAATTAAGGAGTCCCACCAAACTGTTATGGCAAGGACCACCATGTGCATGGCCTCTTATTAAAATCAGTCACATCGTATAGTAATTATTTCTCTGTCATTTTCATTATTTTATTAACTCTTACAGGTGATAAGCATTGAGAAAATAAGGGTCTTCTCCTTATTCCTGGATCAAGCACACTATTAAGAACAAAGCTGATTCTCAGTTTTGGGGAGGGGGAGGGGGAGGGGCGACGGTGGAGTAGATTAAAACAGGGCTCTAAGGCAAGACATTTTAGACTACATCAAACTTATCTCTTTCCTAAATTCTCTTTATTTTCATACTAAGTTGTCAGAAAGCCATTTTAGGCATAAAAGCATGGTATAGAAATGTTATATTCAGATATCTCATCCCAAGTGGCACTCAGTAAAATGCCCCAACTGAGGGACAGCAGCAGCCCCAAGCGACGGACAGATGCACATGAGTGCACCTGGAGTGGGATTCACTGTCTGGCGGCTCTCAGGGGCCTGATCCTGTAGAGGGGAATGAACAGAGTTCAGGGCAGAGGTAGGTTAGCATACATTTGGCCAAGCAGGGAAGGGCTGGTACAAGGGAAAACTGGACTGGGTCAGAGGCCAGAAGGCCAGGAGCAGGAAACCAGCAGAGAGAAAAGCTGTGAACTGGAATGTGCCTAAAATGTGAGCCTTAGAGATGAGAGCAGAGCTGACACACCTGCCCTCCGGAATCCCTCCTCTCCCCCGCCCCAGAGCCAGCCCTGCAGTGGTTTCTTCCATACTCTGGTCTCCAAAAGAAAATCTCCGTGGTCACTGGAAGATCTCAATACGATCTTGTGATGTGATTCTGGAATCTGCGCCAGGGAATCAGACACTGTTTTACGGCAACTCATCTCTCAGGTCTCTCTTGTTTAACACACACACGTACAACACCCCAGAGAAACAAAAATTGGTTTAAATGAACATTGCTGAAGGTGTCACTGAATTTTAAACAGTCATGCTTGTTAATTATTATTAGTTGTTCAGCATAAAAGAAAAAAAGAACCAAAAAAATACCCTAAAGAATAGCAAATTTGACAATCTGAATAAATTTCCCTTTAGGGAGATGCCAAAGCAGAATTTATTTCTTTCTCATTAAACGTCTCCTGATATCAGGCAAAACAAACAAATAAACAAAAAAAAAAAATCCCAGACATTCAAGAAAACCAAGGTATGGAAATTGCAAGGCTTCATTCTGAGTTTTCCTTTTCAACCTTGAAGCAGCACTCTGATTATGAACACGGCACAATTTTAATACAATCATTTGCATTCTGCAAACACTTTAAAGAAATGAAAAAAGCAAAAGGCAAATTAAATTTTTACTGTCTGCCAATCAATTTGGATAATGCACAAGTGAAATAATATCCCAAACACAAGCCTTTAATAATTTATACCTTTGACATTAATAACTAGAAATACGATTACCACTTTGAAAATGTTGAGATTAAACCAAAAATTGACTTTCTTGGCTATTGAATTTTTTTTTAGGGGAAAAATAACACTATCTGTATTTGCATAGAATGAGGCTTTTATTGTTTTTTCAACAAAAATGGTCAGAAGTTGAGTTTGAGAGAAATATGCTAGAAACTCACTGAGGAAAGCGAAGTTCAATGTATGTCATGGACCACAGCAGAATGCTAAGACAGCTACCCACACACTGAGGCTTATTCTCTTAAGTCAGTAGAAAAAGCTGACTGCTTTCTTGATGACTACACATTGAAGTCAATACACGTGCACAGTCTCGGCAGACCCTGACCAGACTAAATACAAAAGTAAAATGTCAGTACTGACCCCGTGTCAGAATGAAAACATTTTGTTCAAAAACAAGATCTAAAGCAGTACCTGTGGCTCAGTGGGTAAGGCGCCGGCCCCATACACCAAGGGTGGCGCGTTCAAACCCAGCCCTAGCCAAACTGCAACAAAAAAATAGCTGGGCATTGTGGCGGACATCTGTAGTCCCAGCTACTTGGGAGGCTGAGGCAAGAGAATCGCCTAAGCCCAGAAGTTTGAGGCTGCTGTGAGCTGTGATGCCACAGTACTCTACCAAGGGCAATAAAGTGAGACTCGGTCTCTTTAAAAAAAAAAAAAAAGCAAGCTCTAAGTATAGCACTTCTAAATAAGTTTCTTCAGTCTGTGAGAACCCTCTAAGAAAATAACCCATTTTTAATTGAAAAAACATTAGCAACACGCTTGGAAACTCCTATCAAAAATAACCCCCTGACACACGAGCAGGTGGTGGTACAGGGGTGAAGGTGGGGATTGGGGGGGGGGGGATGTGTTGAAGACATTGTTGTCTCCAAGTGAGTATCAGAGAAGACAAAATTAAGATTTTCAGCGGCTGAAGTCTGTGATGTGTCACATTTGAATTCATAACCACTGCAGTTATTTCTAAATCTTTAGTCACCTATGATGGGGTCAACATTTTGAATATTACTCAGGGAGAAGCAACTAAACATATAATTAAATAAATATGAAAAAAATGCAAAAGACAGACCTGAAAACACAGGTCAGGAGGTTACTGGGTAGCATTGCTCACCAGCATCTGTTCATCCAGCTGCTAGCTGAAAAGACAGAAAGTGGGTGATAGTTTAAGAGCTGCTTTACAGTTAACTTCACATAAAGCACTGCTGAGGAGAAAAAATCTAAAACAGTAAAACTAAAAATAAAAAATAAACATATATATATATCTATAGATATATATATATATCTATCATTTCTTTGTGTCATTCCAGGCTGTGTTTGAAAACTCATCTCCTCCAGAGAGAGTCCTTTGTTCAAGAACTATTCCACAGTTGGGAGAAAAAATGTCTACTTACAATCTGTGTCCAGACAACTTCTAAGCAGACACGGGGGAAGGTGGCTGCTCAGCTCTGCCCCTGTCACCAGTGATGGCCTCAGAGAGAGCTCAACTACGTCAGCTGCGGTACCGCCAGCTGGTTTTCAGCCTTCACACCAGGAAAGTAACAGCACTAAATTCTGACCCCACCAAGATGCCTGGACGAAAATGTGTTCAAAACACTGCCCCTCTCTGAGCAGTCACACAATTAACAATCATTTCAACTCAATGTTGAGATTGCAGAGAATGCCAGGGCGGTTAAGGAAGCATCTTGTCACAGAATCTGTCACAGAATCATAGAACTTGTGAGCTGGAGGCCAACTGCTCTAAGTGACAGGTTCAATGATGTCCCCAAAGCAACAACGTTAATAAGGAAAGTGGTTTTCACTCTCCAGATAGAGATCCCTCCTCCACTGACCAGGCATCCTCTAGAGGGGCAGCTTCAGAATCATTCTCCTCTCCTGTCCCTTCTTCCACCACTGACTTTCCTTATACCGTCATACGTGGATACTGACTACGAATGTTACTAAATTGATTACATACTCCATGCATTTTAATATATGAACTGAGTTTTAGAAATCGAAATCTCTTCAATTTACCCTTCCCAACATTGACTGCTAAGCATTGTTTTTCATTAGCTGAACATTCTACATATGTCTCATGTTGAAAGTAAACCTATCTTTTAAATACACAATATTTATTAGGACCACAATTATGCAGCACAAGGAAATAATCATTTTTTACAGAAGTGGATTTCCCAGAAACTTAAGCAAAGCTTAGTAACTGAAATGCTGACATTGTTTTAACAACTGTTAAACTTTTTTAAAAATCAGTTAAGATTTTGAATGCTTACTGTAAGCCAGGCACAATGCTAAGTGCTTTACATAAATCATACCATTTGATCCTTCTAAAAAAAATCTGTGCTTTAAATATTATCTAATCAGATATGGAACTAGCATGATGAACCCAGTGGGAATACAACAGGGATGCAGGTCTAGGCAGTCAACACGCGACCCAGCCATTCCTGTATTATATCTACCCGAGGGCCTGAAGGCAGGTCCACCCAGAGACCAGCACATCAAGGTTCACAGCAATTTTATTTGTAAAAGTCACAAAACGAAAAGACCCAAACACCCATCACTGGGACTGGACAAGTGCTGCCACATACACAGTGAAACAGCGCTCAGCAGGAGAGAGCAGCTTGCCCCTGACACAGGGATGGACCTCAGGACCCACGGAGTGAGGCTGGGCATGGTGGCTCACGTCTGGAATCCCAGCACTCAGGGAGGCTGAGGAAGGAGGATCACAGGAGACCCACCTGAGCAAGAGTGAGACCCCCATCTCTAAAAATGATAAAAATTAGCCAGGTGTGGTGGGCACTTACAGTCTCACCTCTTGGGGAGACAGAGGGAGGAGAATCGTTGAAGGCCAGGAGTTTCAGCTTGCAGTGATTACACCACTACACTCTAACTCAGGACACAAAGCCAGACATGGTCTCAAAAAAAGAAAAAAAGAAAGAAAGAAAAAGAAACTTAAGGGAAAAAATTTTGACAAAAAAACAAAGCACATGTATTTATTGAAACTTTCAGAAAATGCAAACTAGAGTAATACAAAGCACAGCAATCAATGCCTGTGGCCCTTCCCACATAGCCTCATCATTTGTACCCTCCTAGGAATTATTACAAAAAAAGCACGTCAGGGACAGCCAAGAATGGGCTCAGAGTGGGGAGGGAGGGATACAGAAGAGGAAGAGGGGACTTCTAGCACGGATGGATGTGCTCATTATCTTAATTATGAGATGGCTTCACAACCAACCATATTGGTCAAAATTCATCAAAACGGACACTTTAAAAATGTCCATTTTATTATACATTAATTATACCCAAGTTTAAAAATTTAGGCAAGCCACCTTCAAAGCTTGAGCCCTTAAGCACCAGAGTAAACTGTCTCCAATGTTACAAAAAGTCTTACTGGGAGGTCACCGTGTATAGCACACCTCTTGGGGGTGGGAACACAACTGTAAGAGGGACTTAACCTAAAAAATGCAAACAGTGTAACCTGATTCTTTGTACCCTCAATGACCCTGAAACAATAAATTTTTTTAAAAAGTCTCACTTAGAAAAAGTAGCATATTGACTTTAATTTGAAGTTTTTAGTATAAGATTATTTATGTTATAAGTTATAAAGGGCCAATTGATTTTGTTCTTCTTAGGGCTTCTGTTGCCTCCCTGCAAGTGAAATCAGGGAGATTACACTTAGAGAATTTTAGTTTGACCAGTCTGCCCTGTACTGAGCAGACCCAAACTGCTACGCTATTGTCACAGAAGGCACTTCTGCCCTTTCTCAGGTGATCACTGTTACGACTTTCTGCTAGTCTAGGTGGGTCTGCTTCTGAACTATTCTTTTAATCTATTTTCTTTACCATGTGTTCTTTCAGTCCCTTGGGTTGTGAAGTTATATAAAAATGATAAGCATATACTGCATATAAAGTAAAAAATACATATCAAAGAGGTTCTGCGCTCAGAGGCTTTTTGCCACATTTCCCACAGAGTAAAATGCTCTATTAAAGTCATTTTTATTGATGCTTAGAGTATGTAGGGCTGAATCTGAAGCTCTCTTGAAGTTTCCAAGACCTGAAACACTGGGTAACAGGTAACTTACTGAAATGAGTTACAGTAGCAATTTAACATTTTAAAATATTGTAGTAAACCACCCTATGTTCTAAAACTTAACTTGTAGTGATGGATTTACCCACAAATCATGATTAGAACAAATGCTGATTCTCCAACTTCCAAGAAACTTACAGGTTGTACAATGAGATTAGACAGTGTGGGAGTCACTTTAAGAAAAAGATTACCATGGAACAAATGTACAATTAAATTGGAATTCAGAAGAGGTCCATGAATGTAAGGAACTTAAATCTTAAATACAAGTGTTTTCAGCTACCTGCAAAATCCACCTGATTCCAGAGCAGCTTATTCAGAAGGACAGTAGAGACCTTAGCTGTTCTCCCTAAGTTGGCTGAAAAATTAACTCGTAATAAGTATTTGATTAGAACTATATGTTCTTCTCATTCACAAGAGTAATAAAGACTTGAGGCTTCGATGGGTACCCATGCCAGCAGTTAAAGCTGGGGTGGGGGCTTGGGAATCTTCTTTGCCCTCAGCAACCAGCTCCCCAGACCTCAAAACAGGTCCAGCTTCTCCTGTGTTCACGTGTGAGGGGGCAGGAGAGGGGGAATTTAACACCAATCAGCCGTGGCCTAACTACCAATTTCTTGGCCCCCAAATGAAGCATCTGGAACTCTGCTGTCTTAACCATGACGACATAAACTGACAGTTGGTTGCACATTATTAAAATGTTTATTACCAGTTTTGTGTTTTAAAACCAGTGTAAGTGTTAATAATAATTCTCTGGGCCGGGCATGATGGCTCACACCTGTAGTCCCAGCGCTGTGGGAGGCCGAGGCGGGTGGATTGCCTGAGTTCAGAGGTTCAAGACCAGTATGAGCAGCAGTGAGCCAGAGTAAGACCCCATCTCTACTAACATCAAAAACAGCCAGACGTTGTGGTGGGTGTCTGTAATCCCAGCTACTGGGGAGGCAGTGGGAAAGAGCATTGCCAGAGGAAGAAGAAAATGAACAAAAAAAAAAAAAGAGTACTTCAAATGAAGAAGAATGAACAAGCAAGCTGAAATTAAAAATAAAAATAATAATAATAATTGTCTGACCATCAGATCCCAATATATTTAACTGGAGCAACCAAAACAAAAAAGCTCTCTGAATTCAACAGGAGTTCAGATGAAGTCTTTTCATTTCGACCAATACTTCACAAGGTGTTACTAAAACAACAAAGGAATGAATTTGCCTATAGTTGCCACTGCCACCACTCCAGGCCTCCCTGGAACCTGGAAGATTTGTAATGAAGACTATTAGGTCAAGAACTTTGCAAGTGAGCTTTCAAGAAACCTACTTTACTTCTTTTATGTTTATAAGGATGGAGCTGGTACATACTCTTCTTAGTAAAGCATCTCAAGAACAGAAAAAAAAGTATCCAATGTACTCAGTACTATTATGAAACCAATTTATAATTACCTACACTTTCATATGAAAGATAAAACACAATAGCCCAGAATGAAGGCGGGAAGAGGAGGGGGAGGGAAGAGGAGGAGGAGGGAGGGGGAAGGAAGAGGAGGGGGAAGGAGGGAAGGAAGAAGACGGGGAAGGATGGATGGAGGGAGGGTAAACTGTGGGACCACACCTATGGCACATATTGCAAGGGGCTTTGATGGGGTATAGAGTATAAATGTCTTAACACAATAATTAAGAAATTCAGATAAAAGACTATGTTAACCAGTTTGAGGTAACCATTCCAAATTGTATATAAAATCAGCACATTATGCACCATAAACGCATTAATGTATACATGACTTAATATAAAAAAAATTTAAATATTAGAGATCAAAAAATATTTTTCACAGCACATGGGCTGAAAAATATCACTGGATTATGCAAATACTTTGAAGAAAAAAAGAAACCTACTCTACTGCATTTCAGTAGGATAGCAAAAGCCTTCACAATGTTTGCAGACTTCACACACTAACCGAAAGATAAAAGTGTATCAAATGTTTTTGTTTTTTTTTTAACTGCTAAGCGAGTATGTCGATCTTCATTTTAGCATGTTTTGGCCTGAATCAGAAAGCTTATGGTTTTAATCCCTCAACAGAAAAGCCTTGCCGGGTTACCCTGAAGCCTGAGCACACGTCTGATGAGTTGATGTACGGCATTATTACATCACAAGCATTTACTCCCGTCAGGCAAAAGAGAAAATGAGTGCAGTCAAAATCATAAAAATGACCCCCACATACTGAACAGGCGCTGTATGCCTGGAACTTCACTTCATACAATGTATTGCTGTCACCTCCCCACCCAAGATCTGGGCAAAGGAAACGTCGTTTTCCTTTTCTGCAGTGTAACATGGGGAGAGGGAGAAGCTGCTGGCAAATGTCCCACAGTGAGTAGTGACAGAGACAGGACATGAGGCTTGGCTCCAAACTCTACCAGGCAGTTTGACTGTTCAGTTCAATTTCAATTCTTCTTCAGGAAAACTGATTCACAGTGAAAAGGAAACATTAAAAAGACTTCACATTTAAGAGTTAGAGCAGCCCTCAAAAATTGGTCCATATTCAGACCAGTGATACTGTCTGGTCACATGCAAGCATAAGTTGCCTTCCTTCTGACTGATCACTCAACCAGAAGAGGAGAATGACAGAGGCCACTAGGATGGACGAATGGACACAGCTCAGTCTGCAGGGGATCCTCCTGATGTTCTGTGATCACATTGTCTATATCAGGCGTCCTCAAACTTTTCAAACAGGGGGCCAGTTCACTGTCCCTCAGACAGTTGAAGGGCCGGACTATAGTTTAAAAAAAAAAAAAAACTATGAACAAATTCCTATGCACACTGCACATATCTTATTTTGAAGTAAAAAACAAAATGGGAACAAATACAATCACAACACCTCATGTGGCCCGTGGGCCACAGTTTGAGGACCCCTGGACAGTTTGAACCATGTGTGACATTCAGGAAGCAAAGACATCTGTGTCCAACCCTCACTTCAACTGAGCCCGGAAAACACTGTGCATGCTCAGGGATCCAGATTGGAGAGGAGCCCAGTGGGGTCCCCATGCTGCCCCATGATTCAGCTGTTCCAAATACCCACAGAGGCTATAAATTCACCTCTCATCTCATCTCTTCTTTTTTTCTGCCTCTTCTTTTTGCTATCCCTTCTCTCTCTCTTTTTTTTTTTTCAGTTTTTGGCCGAGGCCGGGTTTGAACCTGCCACCTCCGGCATTGGGACTGGCACTCTACCCTTTTGAGCCACAGGTGCCACCCTGTATCCCTTCTCTTCCTCCATCTCTCTACTTTCAGTTCTATGTCTCAAAAAATTCCCCTTTGGAGAACAATTTATCCATTAAAAAAAAAAAAAAAAAGAAAAAAAAGACTATGATTATCTTAATTTAGCAAACAAACACACCCACAGATGGCAACCTGTTAGCAGCCCTCGACAGCACTTAAAGGAAATGAGGCCGCATTGCCTTTCCGGTTTCCCCTGGGGCAAAAGACTTTACAGTGCCACGGCCCACTTCACTTAGACAATCATTTTCAAACTCACTTATCACTTTTATCCACATTTTATATAATATAGTCAAAAAATACACTTGAAAGCCAAAGCACACATTAAGGAGGCCTGTCATGGTTCATATCGAGTTCAATTTTATAGGTTTTTCTTATTGCAGCCCCCAGCTATGCCACTATATGGTAATCAAAGTCGGGCTCACTCATATTATCTTATGCATATTTCAGATTTCCAAACTCAGGGTTGGAAGCCTGAATGTATTTTGTTTTTCAAACACTCTGAAAAATGATAGAGGCCCCGCAAAAAAATGTATCTAGATTGGATCTAAATGGAATTATACCACGACAGCTGAACGGGAGATCAGCTGGAATAATGCAGGAGCTATTTGCCCTGTAACTGTGGTGCATCAGCTCCCAGTTTTGAATTATTTTTCTAGTCACCACTTCTGATTTTGTTGGCCAGAGTTTGGAAGAGATCTTGGAGCTCACTTAACCCTTTCCCCATCATCACAGACGAGAAAACTGTAGTACTGAGGAGGAATGACGTGGATTAGTGGTGACAGAGCAGCACAAATCTTTTGCCTTCTAATTATAAGCCCTGTGTTTGTTTCATGAGAATACAGTCTCATTCCTATTACCAATTTAGGATGCATTTCTTAAGCAATTAATGTGCGACAAATACTGCATTAGATAATGGAAAGATAATATCAACTAGGGGGGAGGATTTGCACTGGAAGTCACCGAAATAAGGAATGTGAATTCAGCCTTATGGTTTACACCCTCCATGATTTTCGACAAACTACTTCATTGCTGTGAAACCTAGAAAGAAATTGTGTTTAGTTTCCCCCCTTGTAAATATAAACAGGATGCCAAGAGGGGACAGCACCTGTGGCTCAAAGGGGCAGGATGCTGGCACCATATGCCAGAGGGGTGGCAGGTTTAAATCCAGCCCTGGCCAAAAACTGAAAAAAAAAAAAAAAAAAAAAAAAAAAATACAGGATGCCAAGAGTACACTCACCTGGGAGTGTATAATATAATCACGCTTGATATGGACTTAGCTTTTGGTGTCCTGTGCACAGTCTGAGATCAGTTTGGAGGCTTTTGTGGCTCTCCTGCAATGCAGTGGGGGAGGCGTCTCAGGGGTGCATTCACTGTAGCCGTCACCCACCATTATTACAAGCCAAGCAGAGCACTGTCCACACCTGCTCCAGTGCTATAATGCCAAACTCTGGACACAAGGAGAGAAACCATCACCAGTAGCAGAATCAGTTCAGCACAGTGAAAAAGGCCAGTGCAAAGGGCAGAGGAAGGTCCTGGCTACAGTAATTGGACCATTCTGCTGTCAGCCAGGCTGGGCCCCAAGTACAAACCTTATTATTTTTTCACTTCTGAATTTTTATTGGTTTAGCTTTATAACAAACCCAGTCATGGCCTACTAATACATTTGGAAAGAAGTTAGAGAGGAGAAAATACATAAACACAACTGCAATAACAAGTGAGACTTTAGGTACGGAGGTGAAAAATAGCACTCAAGATCTTTCTGGTGCCTGCCTCGCCTCTGGTTTCATTAGAATATTCCAATCTACTGAATTGCTTTCAAGATTCATAACTTATCTTTCCATCCTTTTTTTTTCAGATGTTAGCCCAATAAAAACCAGGAAATTGGGAATACACTCTACCTACATTACTTTTATATGCTAAAAAATGTTTTTATTTCAATCAAAAATAAGTAATCTTCCTCTATGACTTAGAACACACACAGAGACACACACAGATACTCCAGAGACAACAGCATGATAGGAAAAAAGTAGGACTCAGCAAGTGGACAATCCCAACATCAAATTTTGGCTCTGAGTTTGAGCAAGTTATGTAACTTCTTAGAGCATAATTTCCTACACAATAGAGAAATAATATCCAGCTTCTGGGTGTCAGTGCTGACTAGAGGAAAGTAGACCTTCCCGAGATGAAACAGACTAAAAACATTTCACTGAAGAAAATGATGATTTAAAAAGCACAGTGACTCCACAGGTTCACTTTATTAGTATCTCAGAAAATAACAGGTGTCATAAGAGATTCATTCCGGAGTTTTTTAAACGCAGGGGACTGGAGCAAAGATGCGAAGGAGACAGAGAAAGACACGTAGAGGGATAATGAATATATATGTGCAATTGGGGAAGAAACAAAAATAGAATACTTCCAAAATGTCTTACGGAAGGAACAGTTCACCTGAACAGCAGTATGCAGAACGATCCTCCAGTGGCCTCAAAGAGTAAACGACGCCCCTGATACAGAGTGACGAGCTTGGCAGAAGGAGCACACACTGGGCCGATCTAACTTGATTAAGTTGTGATGTCTGAGCCGGTGTATTAAAATTTTCTCTCAGATCCAGTCTTATCGGCCTTGGGGACTGCTAGGCTGCATCAGTAGACCCAATACCAAGCAGTTTATAAAAAGAAAGATCCACAGAAACATTTGCGAGGTATAATTTGGGTTATTATTACAGTGTGGAGGAAAAAAAAAAGTTTGCACCTATGCTGTGACTGGAGTTATTAGTTCATGAAGCACGAACTGAGCTTGAGTCCCTGCCAGGATATGAATGTCAAAAGTCTTCTTCACTGCCAATGTTTAGACTTAATAAAAACACAAATAGAACTGCAAATACTCAGTTTCACTTCCCTGTGGAGGACTGAAGTGTTTATTGTCTAAGAAGCACAACTGTCACTGACTTTGTAGTCTGTAATTAAAAGGATTTAACCCAATGCCACCTGTGAGTTTTCAAAAGGATTACAAAATACCACCAATACCACATTTGGGGGAGGAGGGAAATAAGTAAATTTGTGTTCAAGGGTTTTTAGAATATCTTTTCTTCAGGGTTATAAATTTCTTTTTTACATAAGGGTTGCATCAAATGAGTTTGCGTTTTGGAGGTAGAGCGGTTACCCACATCTTCACTGGTGTTATTTCAGGAGAAAGCAAGAAACCATGCTGGCATTTAAATAGTAGAAATGTACCAGGAGACTTCCTCACCGCAATTTCCCACTCACCCAGATGGAGAATTAACAAAGGATCCCACTGACTGTCATCTATCAAAGATCTTCTTGTCCTAATCTTCTGTGACTTATTGCTCTGAGTAGGGTATCTAAAACCTGTCACCTCAAATATCCAAATCTCTGAGTTCACACTTCTGATAAATGACTCTTGCAACATTATACTTGTGAAATCAACTGACCTGGGAGCTCAGAACTTCAGTTCAAGCTGTCACCTTTAATCTGTCATTGTGGAATGTCATAACTCTGCTACTGCAGACCATAGGAGGGTCAGAAAGGGCAGCTGCAGTCAATTAAACAGTTTAGGGATCAACTTCCCAGGTTTCCTCAAACAGATAAGCATCTTACCAAAAGGGGATATTTGTACAGGAAATGCAAAACAGAGAGGTGAAACACTTGCCCTGGTGGAGAAGCCCTGCCTGGCCTCCCTTATAGCCACAGAGGTCTGGACTAAGGGAAGTGGGGTTTTTGCCAAATACTGCATGACCTGTTCCACATGTTTAGAATTATGTTAGACTTGGGGATGCTGGGGTGCAGTGACACCACTCGTACGTACTCATCATCGAGAGGAGGTGGCCTGACATGTGGGAAGCAGACCTGCAGAAAAAGTCTTCCAGGGCAAATGGCATTACTGTCATCATTGGAAAGGCCATCTAGTCCCACGTAAAAATTAACCAATACAATGTACACAGTTGCGAGTGATGAGCTGTGTGTTCATCAATGAAATATCCTTTGGGAAACATGGTTTAGAAAATATCGTTACAGCTGTATGTTGCAGAACTCACTGGGCATCTAACTTTAATGGGATTCCTGCTGGTCATCTTTCCATGGAGACACTGAGGCCACCTCAGTGCTTTGCCCTTCTCAGAAATACACACCTGACCATTTCCACTAATTCAGACATATTTTTCCCCAACAAGTCAAATGCAGTTGGAGCAAAGATCATTACAACTTCATCACAGCTGAACCTTAAAACAAATTAAAGATGCTACTTCTGGGGTTTCCCTTCTGAATCTAACACATGTCCGTGTGTCTGCTGCCAGATGAAGGCTCTGCCCTGCACAGGCCTGTAGAGTGGCATCTCCCCTCTGGGGACTCCCTACTGGGCAGGACTCAGATCCCCAGGAGGGGGGAAGGGCTGTGTTTCTTTCCCACCTGCAGTCCTGCGCTCTGAGGCCCTGGGTCTTGTGCCTCATCACTACCACATAGGCTTCCCCCACCTTACCTCTGGTTTCTGGCCACCTGTTTTGACCTGTCTCTCCTCTGCCAGTTCTCGGTGTCTCAGCTTCTGAGGGGCTATGGGGCTGTGTAGTGCTGCCCCTACAGGCTCACTCATGGCATCAGGGAGAGGCACGTTCTCAGGGTGAGAACGAAATCGCAGTGCATCCACACCTGCCCCTGCCCATTCCTACCCATTCTGGTCCAGGGGACGGCCTACATCCTGCTTAGCCTGAAGTAACTTCATAATGAGATGTTCCCTTCCCACATACAAAAGCCTATTCTATGGTAGAAAAAGTTTTTGTTTTTCTTTCTTTTGACACAGTCTCACTCTGTCTCCCTGGAGAGAGTGCCGTGGCATCATAGCTCACAGCAACCTCAGCCTCCTGAGTAGGTAGGACACTACAGGCACCCGCCACAATGCCTAATTTTTCCTTATAGTAGAGACAGAGTCTCACTCTTGCTCAGGCTGGTCTCAAACTCAAGCAATTCACCCACCTCAGCATCCCAGAGAGCTAAGATTACAGGTGCAAGCCACCACAGGCAGCCATTAGTCTTTATATATTAAGTCTAAATCATTGTTAAAGTTTCTACCCACTGGTCCTACCACTAACATTTTAGGACAGAACAAAGTGAGGAATTTAAGGAATTGGCCTTTGAAGACCCGTTTAGCATCACAGTATCACAGACCAAGCCTCCACATACTCATTCTCCCAACCATATCCTGAGGACCACGACATGATTTTGTTTTGGGGGAGTGAGGTTAATTGTGGTATTGAGTCCCTAGTACAAGGCCTAAAATGCACGAGACATTAAGCAAATGTTCCCTCTTTTTCTGTTTATCCTTCCTCTGCATTAGAATCAGTCTCAGGTGTGTGAAGGGCTATCCAGCCCTCCTTCAACAGTCTAGAGCAGCGGTTCTCAATTTGTGGATTGCAACCCCTTTGTAACAATGAAAACACATCCTGCATATCAGATATTTACATTACAATTCATAACAATAACAAAATTACAGTTATGAAGTAGCAACAAAAATAATTTTATGGTTAGCGGTCACCACACCATGAGGAACAGTATTAAAGGGTTGTGGCTTTCGGAGGCATTAGGAAGGTTGAGAACCGCTGATCTAGTGGTTTCAGATTCCTTATAGCCCCGGTGACGCCCCTGGTGACTCCCCCAGAGCACATTCTGGCTGCTTCTATCTCCAACACGGCAGCAAGAACAGATCGCACTGCCTCATGTGTGTTTAGGTCAGGGCAGAGTAGGACTGCGGCTTCTGTGGACGTTAACGCTGCATTCCTACATTTCTAATAATGCTCTTCAAGTTGCCTTTGATGACGCACATTGGCAAGTCCTGTCCACTTAACAAAGTCTGCTTTGCCATTTCTCAACTGGATTCTACCTACCTGCTCGGCCATGATTTCAAGGGTCTACCATCTCTGAGGCCATTACCAATTTCAGTTTTTCACTGGCTGAGAACAACCTACTTCTCCTTTGGAACCTTCAATCTTTCCGAGCTTTGCTTCTTCTTTGAGTAACATGACTTTCTCAGGCTCCGCGGCCCTGATAAATCAGCAATGAGTAGCATTATTCAGCACAGGCCTGGCACAAGCCAGTGATGCCAATTCTCTCTCTTTTCCATGTCAGTGCCAGAAAAAGGGGGCCAAGAATAGTCCTTAGAGAAATAAGCCTGCTTCAATATATCCTGTCCTAGGACGGGCACAAGATGCCATTTTCAGCACAGAGAACTAATTAGCATTCATTTTCTGTAACAAGCAAGTTGCTAATTTGATAGAAAAATCCAAGTAAATTTGCAGCTTTCCTTCATCATATAAAATTCATTTTCCTTCTGCAACAGGGTCATCTCATACTGATTATTAGTTTTGAAATTTTAATCGACTACATGTCTTTTACTCAGTAAACCACAAACACTAAATTTAATCATTAAGGTGCAAGAAAAATGAAATACACAAATGGCTGCAGTTACCTATGATAAATGCACATAAAAGCTGTTCAAGAAAACAAGTAGTAATAAAAATAAAGTCTAATATTTGCACAGCATTTTAGAATTCATGAAATGCTTTTTAAATATCTATATTACCTATTTCATATACTTCTTAACAGCATAAAAACAAAAGATGGAAATGACATAATGAACACCATAAATAGCAAATGAAATGGGAAAGGATTTTTAATATCCCCCTTTTAGTCTCCAATAGTTATTTACGGGAAGCATTCAATAAATACCTGTTTAATGAGTAGGTATGACTAGTCATGGCTCACCAGTATTCTGATGTTTGCCAGAAACTAGGGTCAGCAGGAAAGTCTTGAGATACGCAAAAATCAAGAAACATGAAATCCACGCAGATGGAAACAAGTGAAGCCCTTTCAGCAACACGGATAAGCTGAACATGTTGCAGCCTACATGGGTGAGTCAGAAGGGAAGCTATTCAATGTGTTTCTTGGAAGAATGGCCCTGACCACAGCCTGCACCCTCACATAAATGTGGTGTGCTCTCAAGAGCAACAGCCAGGAATGTCCTAAAACTTGGCTAACAACTGCCAAGCCCAATGAGGGCACTGACTCTTCTATTAGTGGTAATAGGATGGATTATGGAGAAATGCCGCCTAGGTTCGGATTCAGCTCTCACACTGAGCAGTGCCTTGGGCAGGTAACACTCTACACAACAATGTGCCACTAAAATGGACACAGTAAAAATATATGCCCCATGTGGCTGTTCTAAGAAAAACTAGATTTACATACCAAAGAAATGCTTTTTCCGGATTTAATTCACATCAAAAAAAGTAGTAAGAAAAGAAAACATCAACTTTTTTTCTATGTCAGAAATGGAAATGATGTAATAAATTAGTATCTATCTTCTCTGATAGGAAGTACTAGATCATCTTTTTTCCTACATATTCTAAATATTGTCTGATTCCATTCTGATATATGTGAAGGCAATATTAATCCTACTGCTGTGACCGGATTGACGAGGCAGAAACGCCTGGGCTGAAATAAAAAAGCCTAAAGATGGATCATCAAGAAATACAGCTTGCTTAATGGAAGGGCTTGCTGCTGTAACTAGACATTATGTGGCAAAAATAAAAGTACTGTATGATTTGTCTCTTTAAATCTGTCAATCCAGCCTCTTCGGAGAGTAGTAAACTCATCAAATCATTATAACGATTTAGAGAGAGCATTTAAGAAATCGTAGGTACTGAGCCAAAACCTTGTGCAATGATTAGGAAAAATTAGAAGCATTAAGTTACCTATAAATAGGAAATCAACATATTAACCTTTACTTCATTTAAAGAGGCAGACACAATGTGCATTGCAAATGAGGGACATTGGCATACAGCATACACTTACTCCCTAGTCACAATACCGAGTACTCTGGAGAGGGCAGGGTCCTGAGGGATTAAAGTACACATTCTATTCAGCTCCCACTCTAAAGGAACTGAAAATGTAATATAGGAAAGCAAGAGAGTGTCGCAGAGGATGCGAGCCTCCCAATAAAAGGAATGTGCACAAAGCAGATGTTAAATCCAAGAAAAGCTAAAAAGGTGAGTACATAAAATTTAGATTTATACATGGTGTCTCTGCCAATTTAGCAATAACTCTTGCAGAAAAAAAACACTATTTACTAATTTAAAGGACAAAAAATAAGGCAAGAAAATCTCCTACTTTGTTTTCAATTCTTTAGATAAGGAATAAGAACCAGTTAGAATTTAGTATGTCAGAAATGTAAATATGTGTACCTTAAAAAAAAAAAACAATCCTTGACCAAGTAAATAAACAAATGTTTCAATTAGACTAACTCTTAACAGCAGAATCTGCTTACGTATATACTCGAGTATAAGCCGAGTTTAATTTGTGCCGGAAAAAACTCGGCTCATACTCGAGTATATACGGTATATAATATTGCATCTTTCACAGTACCCATTAAAAGTACTTCCCCTCCTAGGCCCAATTCTTAACTACATAGGTAGAAATAAAAGCAAACATCTACTATGTTCAAGGCACAGGGCTGAGCTTTTTACATAAATGCAAAATGCACTTCTCAGAGCAAAGCTGTGCAAAGGTGCCCTGGGTTTTAGTTTCCCACCCACAAAAACTGGATATAGAGATCTACTTAACTGTTCAAAAGCCCCCGCCCCTTAAAGTTAACACCACAGGGTTTGTTAATCAGCATAAGGGATGGTGAAATGAGAGGTGAGCAGGGCCTGAGAAAGCCGGCCAGGAGCCAAACACCTCACAGGCAGCTTTGGCAATATGGATCTCTTGGGACCAGGGACCCCCAACTTCAAGGAAGACTGGCCCCTCATCTGCCTACACAGTTTGCAGGTCCTGTTTCCCACCCAGCATTGAATCCGCCACACTTAATGCTCTGGGCCCAATGTGTGCTGCCATCATGAGGACAGAATCTGCTGCTAAGTGTGCTTAAACAATAGGCTGTACCATACTTCTGGGCTGCCTGCTAACCAACGTCTGCATGTTTGACAGAATTGTGTGTAAGATCTGCTCTCATTACAGCCCAGGACCTAAAAGCTAGTTGCAATGCAAGGGATATACAGCCCTCTCGACGTAAGAGGAAACAGCTGAGGCCAAGTTCACTCACAGAGTTTGTTTGGGCCCAAGGTGAAGGCTGCAGCCTAGAACATACTTCTGAGAGCTGCCCTGGGGAGTGCTTGGGAGAACAAGGAGAGGCTCTAGCTTTTAAAGAAAAAAGGACAAATCAGAAGAGAGGGAGACAACAAAAGCTGCTCATCAGAAATTCTCATTGGTTCAGAGAAACTCCAATCCATGGCTGACTTGGTGTCAATCAAAAGCCCCCCATAGCAAATGCCTCCCTAGCCCAAGGCAGGAGACAGGACAGCTTACACTTTAAATGCCTCTCTGGACCTGATACTTTAAAGGGGCTCACATTCCTCAGATAAAAGAGCTGTTTCCACTTCAGCTCCCATCTCACTTTGATCCCGAGGAGGTGCTAGTATTTCCATAAAGAACAGGAGGACTGAGAAGCAAGAAATTGCATTTTGCTACTATTTAAAGTTTCAGCAACATCAGAAGCCAATGATGTTGGCTTGCTCCTATATGGCTTCCTCAATTAGTGAGTTGAGATTAACTTATAGTTCAGTAGCTCTCTCAGGTAACCACTATTTTAAAAGTGGGGGAAGGGGCAGAACATCAAGGAAAGGAAATGACAGAGGATTGGTCCTCTTAGCTGACATACACAGTGGACCAGGTGCCACTGTATCACAGGGAAACAGACGGTCTCATTAAGGAGTACAGATTAATCTGACCTTTACCCAAATAATCTTGTTATTGCTCAGGCAATAAAACAAAATGCGTCCCACTTCTAATAAGTAGAGGCACAAATTAAAAATGACTTGCTATAATTTTGAGACTACAACAGCGTCAAGGCTGCTGAGCAGCAGAAGGAAGAGAATCTCACTTGCTGAAACCTGAGCCTAAGTTAGCCAGAAGGGTGTATTTTAATACAAAATTATAATATGGTCGTACACTTCATACATATGGAATAACTCAGACTTCATCACCGTGCTCATACAAACGAGTTCAAAGATGCCTTGTCAGCTTTTGAAATGCTACCCTGGGAAACCACAGAACCTTTTCTCATTCTACAGACCGGAGGGTAAAAGAGAGGACTTGTTTAGGAAACACAGCTGAGGTCCTTCTCTAAGAGTCTAAGTGGCCAGGCACATCTTCTGTTACATCAAAGTTCTTGGTATTAAATCTCTGTGTATTGTAAGGATATATGCTCAGATATACGTCTAGGCTACAGCTAAATTCCAGAAACCGTGTATTTATTTGTAGCTTCACTCTCCAGAGGACTCTCCTCAAACTACTTTCCTACTGATCCACACATGTGCTACCAGGGACACAGGCTGGCATGTGTTCAGGCTGTCTTGACTGCGTTAGGATAACGAGGACTCATCCGAGGGGAAGTTACTTTATCTCTAGGTGTCATGAATCTATAGTTCTCCAGCAGGAAAGTCATTACCTGCTATGTGGCAGGAATCCTGATAGAAAATACATATACAGCCCTGCTTGTCACCCTAAAGCAACCCTACAAGGTATGGGTCATTAAAATGTTCTGGAAATTTGCTGCCCTGGGCTGCAGTGTAGGAATAACAGCTTCCCTGCAACTGGGCACAGCGAGTCTGGGGAGACAAGACTCCAGACATCTCTGGCCAGTGGGATCTGCCTATGATAATCCCTTTGTGGATACAAGGAGACAGCAAGGGACTTCTGGACCTCAGGAGGGGGACAAAAACAGTGGAAAACTGGCAAGTGGCTGCGTGTGTTCGATCGACCTAATCACGCCAGCAACTGTGAGTACAAGCAGCAGTGAGACTGCAAACTGGAAAGGCATTACCTGTGAACTTTTTTGGTGTTCTTGGACTTGGCGCTCAGTTGAGCTGCCTTGGGGAGAGCTTGAGCAAAAGTGTGGAGAACTTTGGGCATTGTCTGGGGCCCCAAAATGAGCCACTGAGCTCGGCTCAGTGAAAGCCATTGTGTGAAAAACTGCTCCAACAAGCTCTGTGCTCAGGGTCCCAGAACAAGAATGGGCGGGACAAAGTAACCTAGTGACTGAGCAGCTTAAAGGTGGGGACAGAACTGCCTCACAGCCCTAATGCTTAGGGGCAGAGTGAGACTGTTTTGGCACGCTGGAGCCCTGGGCTGTTGCCTTGGGTAGAGTGTCCTTATGTCACAGCTCATAGCAACCTCAAACTCCTGGGCTTGGCACCACCCAGACCTCCATAAGACGTGTGCAGCGACCCCCAACCAGTGACCAGCACCCACCGGGGCTCCACATTCCCTGACCAGGAACTGCGGGAGCCATGCAACCCTGGGTCCCCCCTCCTGTGTTTTCCCAGCCTCCACACTAGCTCATCCATCTGACCAGGGACTCTGGTAGCTGCGTGCACTCTGGAGCCCTCCCTGCCTCTGCTCAGAGCCCTTCTCCTGGCCAGAGACTGCTAGAGCCTTGGATTCTATGTGCCAAAGTCACTAGGCGCCAGGCACAGAGAACTGTGCACCCCACCCCCAGCCCTGTTGCTGGAACCGGCCGTGTCACACATCGGAGCTGCTTCCACAACCAGAACTCACTACTAGAGCAGCCCCAGAGGAACTACACAGGGTCACTTCCTACAAAGATTGAACAACAATAGAGTGATCCTGCTAGGATCTAATCTTAAAGAGACACCTCAC
>CAUYPK010016352.1:0-44201 GCA_963574355.1 Loris lydekkerianus | reverse complement strand
TTTTGTTGGTTTAAAGCCTATTGTATCTGCAAATAAAATTGTGACACCTGCTTTTTTTCTGATTACCATTTGCCTGAAATATGGCATCCTTTTACCCTGAGTCTAAATTTGTCTTTTAAGTTAAGATGTGACTCTTGTGTGCAACAAATATCTGGCCTGAGTTTTTGTATCCAGTTAGCTAACCTATGCCTCTTTAGAGGACAGTTTAAGCTGTTCACGTTAATGGAGACTATAGATAAGTCTGGTGTAATTTTGGGTATCGAGTTTTTCAAAGGTCCAGTGGACATTTATAATCCTTTCACCAGTGTGGAAGTTGGAGTTTGATCTGAAGTTTCTGAGTGAGTTTACTTTTGTGGTGTAGGATTGGGTTGGTCATTATGAAGGATAGGTCTGAGGATATCCTGAAGAGCAAGTTTACTTATGGCAATTTTCCTCAACATATGAATGTCATTGAAGTATTTAATTTCTCCATCATAAATGAAACTCAGTTTAACTGGATACTAGATCCTGGGTTGAAAGTTATTTTGCTTTAGGAGATTAAAAGTCAATGACCACCCTCTTCTTGAAAACTTGAAAAGTTTCAGCAAGAGAGATCTGCAGTCATTCTAATATTCTTCCCTTTGTATGTAATTGTTTTCTTTTACCTGGCAGCTTTGAGAATTTTCTCCTTCATATTAACTTTAGTGAAGCTAATTATGATATGCCTGGGGATGACTTATTGGGGTTGAATTGTGCTGGGGTTCTGAAGCTGTCTGCTATCTGAATTTCAGAATCTCTAGGCATGTCTGGAAAATTTTCTTTCATAATTTCATGCAGAAGGGCCTCTGTGCCCATTGAGGCCACTTTGTCAGTTTCAGGAATTCCAATTATTTGTATATTGGCCTTCTTCAAATTATCCCAGAGCTCTCTGAGAGAATGATCCATTTTTGCTCTCCATTTTTCTTCCTCTTTGAGAGTTTGGGAGAATTCAAAGCCTTTATCTTCAATGTCAGAAATCCTTTCTTCTGCTTGCTCCATTCTGTTGCTGAGGGATTCCACTGTATTTTTCATATCTTTGAGGGCTGAAAATTCTTGCTTCAGTGTGTCTAAGTCTTTGGTGGTTTTGTCTTTAAATTCGTTAAATTCGTTAAATTCTTGAGACAACTTTTGAATTTCTCCTCGAACTCCTAATTCCACTTTATTAATCTTGTCTGCAATACAAATTCTGAATTTGTTTTCTTTTTTTTTTTCCAAATTCTGAATTTGATTTCTGACATCTCAGCCAGTTGTTTATGAATGGGATCCTCCATTAAATCTGCCATATCTTTCCTTGGGGGGTGGTGTTGTTGATCTATTCTGGTTATTCATGTTACTAGAGTTTTTCTGCTGATTCCACCCCATGGTTGTTTTACTTTCTTTGATTTTTCCTCTTGGGCTTTGTCGAGGGCCCGTACAGTGTTGTGGCCTGAGAAACTGGGGCCCTGTCTGGTGTGGTGGGGCTAAGTGGTTCTGTCTTATTTTTAGCTGGTTTCTGTTTGACCCTGGTGTAACATTTACTCTGGGTTGAAGTCTCAGCTGTGGGGAAAAACCAACAATTAAGTCACCCCACTCGCCCACCTCTGGCACTAATCGGAAAAGGAAAATCAAACCTTCCTACAACCGCACACCCAGGGCACTGCCTGAAAAGTCCTCAGTCTATTGGTTCAGTTCAAAAGGTCCAAATCAATTGTCTCAATCAGCACCTGTCTCTGGTGGGAGAGTTCAAGGGGTCTCTGGGAACTGGATCACAGGGGGCTGGTGACTACTCTGATATGGCTTACTCCAGTGCTGCGTGGAGTCAGGAGGAGCAACCTAGCAAATAGATCAGTCTGCAAAGGTTGATGCCTCCTTCTCCACCTTGTTCCTCTGTTGGACCCAGTCACTGATATCTCTGCAGATGGCTAATCCAGTTGCCTGTAGTGAACAGATACTCCAGGGGTTTGCATGTGCCTGAATCTCAAGGAAATCTGCTAGGCCTCTGCACTCTGCTGCTATCTAGCAGGAGGTGGTGTGGCCTGACATCTTCGGGCGCTTGATGAAGTTGGGGGGGTGTTCACTCAGGCATAGCCTGACCCCTGATTGATGTTACTAACAGAACAGAACAGAACAGAACAGGACAACTTTGTAGGGCTCTGTCTCTGTTCCTGCTAAAATCGCCTGCAGAAGAGAAGAGGAGCTGTTCTGAGTTCGAGCATCCTGTCCTGTCTTTGTTGCTAGAGGTTTGCATTTGGTTACCTCTCTGAGTTGGCCCCACTCTGGAAGCTTCCCAGGTTTGTGAGCAGTGTCAGGCAAATCCTTTACTCACGGGTGGCCTCCTCTGGTTGCCCAGGGAGACAGGGGGTGTGGCTTCAGAATATCCAGGAGTGAGCCATTTTGCTGTTAAAAAAAAAAAAGGCTGTTGATCTCCCTCCAGGAACCGCAGCTCTGGTGTGGGCACCCAGCCGACCCTTCTCTCCTTGGTCCTGCCCCCTGAGTCAGCATTGACCAACCTCAGTTTATGCTCTCAAAGGAGAGTGCTGGGGGCCCAGAGCTGTAGGCAGTGAGCACACACAGTTCCACACAGTTTTATGCCTGGCCGCACCACTGCAGAAGACAGCCACCGCTCTGCGTCTCGGGGAACCGCCACTCTGGAGCGGTTCTCTTCTAACCGACCGTCTTCTCCTCGCTTCCGTGCCCCAGAGACAGTGCAGCTCAGGCACTGTCCACACCCCATGAGAAATCACCCAAGAATCTGGACTCCTGGGGGACAGGCCCCCAGACGCCAGAGTGAGAGTGGAAGGTAGTGGAGGGAGCTCAGTGCTGCAAGCGGGGAAGATACAGTTTCACTCATTTTTATGCCTGGCTGTATTGCTGCCCAAGGAGGGCTGCTACACCATGCCTCAGGGAAGTGCCGCCCTGGTGTGACTCCCCCTCAGCAACTGCCCTCTCCTCGTTCCCGTGCCTCAGAGTCAGCGCTGACCAGCCGCAGCTTGGGCACTGTCCACACCCCTGAAGAAATCACCCAAGAATCCGAACTCCTGGGGGACAGGCCTCCAGACCTCAGTGTGAGTGGAGGGGAGTGCTGTAAATTCAGGGTTGCTGGCAAAGGATATTTAGTTTTATACAGTTTTATGCCTGTCAGGAGAATGCCATGGCACCCTAGTAGGGGAGGTAGGTCCAGTTTTTAGAAGGTCTCTTCCGTGGAGTGTAGTGGAGGGCCTTTAATTTATGCCCGTTTGTTTGTTTCTAGGGCTCTTGAGCTGGTGTTGTGGGGGAGGGGAGACTCCTGTCCATTTGGTGATGGATTTTGTACCTTTTGTTTGCGTCCTTGTGGTCGCAGCTCACCTCAGTGGGGTTGATGTGCATTCTTCAGCCTTCTCTCTTGGTGCAGCTCAAATCCACTAGGTTACTGACTAAATTTTTGTCCCTTAACTCTCCTTCTGGATGGGAAATCTGGCTTCAGTTTGCCATCTTGTCTCACATTTCATATTCTTTCTCATCTCATCTTAGCAATTTAACAAGAACATTCATGAGTACAAGGCAATTTCTTCCCAAAACAATTTTGCATTACATAAAGTTTAACAATTTGAGGTGGACTGTACTAGTAATTGTATAAAAGTAACTATAAAAATGAAAAATATTATGAAGTGTTCATTTTAGAAACTTCAAGATTTCTACATCCATATGGTGCTCAATAAAAAACTATTAAATCAGCATTATCATAGCTGGCATGTGATTGGTCACTGTGCTGCCTCAGCATTATCATATCTGGCATGTGATTGGTCACTGTGCTGCCTCAGCTTTATTATATTTGGCATGTGGTTGGTCATTGTGCTGCCTCCCATCCACATTCATCTGTTTATGTATTAATCCAGGGAAGCTGGACATGAATTTAGTATCAACATCCTTATATAAAAATCACTCTATTTAAATTCACTACATTTATATTCTCCTTTTCAATATCCCTTTATTTTTTCTGTTTACTCTTTCTGCACATAGTGATTTAAACCTAAAGTAAATTATGATAAAAATCACCTTGAATTTCAGTACAACTGAGAAAAATTCAATTGTAGCTATGAAATCCACCAGGATTAATATTATATAAGGTATAAGTGTTTTTAATGTAAGGCTATAGGATCAAAGAAAATTATGGAAGCTGATAGATTTTTCTGAAACTAATATATAAATATTAAGCATCTATTACATATGTCAGGGTCAATTTAAATCCTTACTATATGTTTAAAACATTTCTAATGCAGGATGTTTGAATGATTAGGAAGTACTGATGTACTAAAGAAGCATCACTAAAGTAATATTTCCTGGGTTCAAATATTAGCTTTATCATTTATTGTATGGCCCTGGGCAAGTTATTTTACTTTCTTTGTCCATTTTGCTAGAATGGAAATAATAAGACACTGTCTTCACAGTATTATTGTGAAGAGTCAGTAAAGGACTTGGACCAGAAAGTGTAATCAATAAATATTGATTTCATATTTTCATATTATTACTACTTTTATCAGAAATAAGAAAATGAAGGCTAAAAAATGGTCATTTTACTCACCAATATTATCCCAATACTAATATGTAAGATCTGACTCTAATTCAGTACTAAATCTTGCTGTCCTAAAGGAAAAATATTTTATCACTGGAAGATTATGGTTATTAAAATTGTATTAATGGCATTTAGGTGGAAACATAAGATGTATAAAATGTGCTTCTATTCAGCCTTATAATAATACATTTTTTACTGAGGAAAACGATTAATAAAATTTTAAAACCAAGACATCTTTCTTCAAGCTGATGGCCTAAACACACAAAAGCATGTTTTAGGAATTGTTCATACGTTGCAAGGTCTTTTCCTTTGTAATTATTCAGTCACCTTAAGCAAAAACCAATTTTATGGTAAATAATGATAAACAGGTGATGTCGTGGTTTGATGTGTAAAATATTTGTTGGTTAGTATGAGAATGAAATCTTAGGAACAATCTCCTCAGTTATAAGCCCCGTAGGTTTCGATGTTAGTAAAGATCTGATGACTTCTGTACATTTTATGAAGTTTAGCATAAGTCAAATATATCTTAAACCTTCAAGAGCTTTTCTATTCAGACAATGTTTCACTTATATATTACTGATTAAAATAAAAAATAATGGGAGGAATTTAGGGTGAAAGTTTAAAGGCTGTTAATCAAGATATACTACCGTAAATAGATTGTTTTAACATTTTTTGAAGCAAAGCAAATTTATTCTTACTCTGGTGGTTTCCCAATGTTATTTTCTTATGTGATTGACTGATGTTTTGTTTTGCTTGTTTCTGTGCTATGCAAGTTTAGTGTTTGTTTTCTATCTATCATGATTTTGCTCTCCTCCCCCATGATAAACTCTGCATTCTGCTAATAGTATCAGTTACAAAAAATTAACCAAGCTAACTTTTATTGGCTTGTTTCCCTGGACTACAAACATGATGAGATGAGATGCACCCTGACCCCCTAACCCATCAAGTCCTGTCATATGACTGCAGTGATTGGAATCTATGGAAAGGTTTGTTGAGGCATTGTTTAAAAACTAAATAAAGAAATATCTCTCACCTACTAAGATAGGATAGTGAGTTATGCTATTGTTTAGAATCTGGGCTGACCTTTAGTGTTTTGATTTGTTAAAGCTTTATTAAGGTGATTTTTGTAGTTATCTACAATTTAAAACTTCTTTATAAGTTCCTATAAGTTTTTATGTTTTTTCTTCTTGTACTTTTAATTTTTACTTTTCTTTTTATTTAGAAAAAAAAGTTAATGAACTTTTCTATATTCAAATAAAAAATTTTTTAGACATCTGGGTCAGGGGCTTATGAGAAAGGAAAGAAGAAAGCAGATAAAGTACCCAACTCCAAAAATCAGCTAAGCTGAGATGGAAAGTAGCAGCAGGAAATTAATGCCAGGTTAAAAAAAAAATACTAAAAATGAAGCAAATGCAGAACTAGATTCTATATATGAATGAGCCCCTCTCCTAGGACATGCCGGCCAATTTTATAACGTGCAAGTGGCCCAATCAGAGCTGATGCCCTCCCCTAAGTTCTCTCCAGGAATCACAGTAGGTTATATTTCATAGGACTTGGTTTAAGAAAATTTTAGACGTGCAAAAACCCATGATATCTCTGTTTTGTATTTGTCAAAAGTGATGGGATTTCTTTCAATCAATACATTTTACTTGAAAAGCTGAGGTTTACTTTTTTCATTTCTATATAGTTATACTTTACTCATGAACAAAGATATTTTCTACTATAGTCCAAGAAAAGACATAACTATATTTCAATATGCGTCTAGCAAAAACTGGAGTTACAACAGTTGGGAACATGAATATCAGTAACATTTACCTGCCTGTCCAGGCAGACATAGTACACACTGAAAGAAAAATATCAAAATTCACTTTAGATACCTGTTAATCCACTAATTTTCCACAGGCATAATTGCCTACTTACTCTAACTTCAAAAACAGTAGTTCAAAACAGGATAGCAAAAGAGAAGCTAAACAGGTTTTTGGGAACCCCCATTATTTGAATAGAACACAATGATGTCGTTTTAAAATGCTTCATAGAAAGTTTGCCAGTCTAACTAAACCAGTAACTTCAACATTGTTCAATCATTAGCAAATTCCTCTGGGGAACTATGTGACATGAACTCTAAGAGATGTCTGTGAAGAATTCACTGGTATGCAAGGCATATGTATACTTGTATGCCTTTGACACAGCTTATTAAATCTACCGTCACATGTTTTCAAATATACGACACAAACCCCCTGAGGTCTGAGGCTGAAGCCAGATGTGGTATTTTATCTGTATTTTACCTCTTCTGTCTCCTTTCTATTGTTTCACTGAGTGCAATACACAGTTTAGCATGCACTAAGCACTAAATAATTATTCACAAATAGATCGCATACATCCCTCCATACATCATACATGGTAGAATAAAATTTATATATTTCAAGTATTAAAAATATACATCAAACTAAAATAAAAGAGAAGGGAGGGAATAAAACAAATTTTATTTCCTTTCACTGAATTTGTCTGGTATGGAATGTGCAAAATAAACCATTTCAAGCAAGATACACAGAACACAAAATCTTCTGATTATGAAAAAGAGATATGTTCAAGTTCATGAAGTAACTAAAGATAGATTTCCAAAGACATCTGATCTCTTTTTTTCACCACGTCATCAAAGACAGCACTTAAAATCAGTCAGAAAGACATCATGACAGTGTGTTGCTCCAAAATGTTGCCAGTTAGAAAATACATTTTAACCTCAGATGGTCTTTCATTTCCCCAGGCTTCCTTCATCATTAAAAAATACTTGTGCAGTGTGATGCATTTTTCCAGAGAGCAATGAATAGGTTAGATCAGCAAGTGACTATATCCACTGACGTACAGACTGACTGATGGAAACTTCTAACAGCCTTAAGACTTTAAGCCTTGGTACAAGGGTTTACATCAGACCCTTCACAGAAGAGGAAAGCCACTTAATCCTAGAAACTTGCTAAACTTCCTACAAGACAAACCAGAGATTTGTGTATTCTATTAATTCTAACAAAAAAAAAAAAAAAAAAGTAAAATAAGACTTTTATATCTCTGTGTGTTCATATTTCTTTCTTTTTTTCCCTATGCAATTATGTTTTGGGAAAAACAAGTGCTTGAGACTGGTGGCAAGTGGCACTCCGATTTCACTCTGTACCCATGCATCACTCTTCCTATTAAGTGCTACTGCTTGCTTGAGTCCCTGACAATAATTGCCACCACTTCATCCGGAAAGTGCAGTTTAAAAAAAAAAAAAAAAAAAAAAAAAAAAGATAAAGAAAGAAAATTCCAAAGAACGGGGTACTTAGCCTCTGAAAAGCAAATCCAAAGGTTTCATAATTTAAATAGAAAGTGACTGGAGCTCACATTTACCCACATGCTTTTTATTAAATTATTGAAAGCTTTTTTTTAATCTTTCTGCATTTTTAAATTCTCAACTCCAATGTATATTTTCTATGCGTTTGTGCTGAATGAGAAAAAACTCCCCAAAGATTGCATACCAAAAAGCAGAGCCTCCTGTTGTCTGAGATTGATGTATGTTTATGAGGAAATCCAACATGCAATTTTCAAAACCTGCAGGTTCAGGGTAAGTTAAACCATGTGGCCTCATGCACATCATTCCTTCCTTTCAAAATCACTCATCAGAGCTCCCAGTTGTCCTCTTGCCTTGAATCTTTCTTCACTGATCTGCTCCCGCCAGACCCCAGCTCTGACTCAGTGGAGCCCATTGGGGTTGGAGGATTCACCAGGCATCTCCACGCTGCCTCTGCTCACTGAGGCCCCACTACAACGCTTTCATAAACACTGTACTTCATTTGCTTCTCTTTTACTGTTGTTTTTTTTTATATATATAAGAAATTTATAAATAAATTTGTTAAGTTTATAAGTTAACTGATGACTATAAGTTAACTGATTTATTAAGTTTATAAATTAACTGATGACTCCATACTGAACCTCAGAGTCAAAGCATTCTATAAAAGACACACTCTTATTTGTCAATGTGAATGTTACTTTCTTTTTTTTATTATTATTATAGATAAAAATATGCACCATAGATGTGGCCCAACCCCTTTCTTTGCATTATTATTATTATTATTGCTTAATATTTCGATGCAGCAATCGTCTGATTTCTTTTCTGAATGTATTTATCTTCATTCTTTACGAGGTTTTTGTTTCTATTCTTTATCTTAAACATTGTTATTGTTATTAAATTTTAAGCCTTTTAAATTTTGTGAAGGCCAAAAGTGGAAACCTAATAAACACATATATAGGTAAAAAAAAAAAAAAAAAAAAAAAAAAAAAGAAAGAAATTAATTTATAAATAAAAAAAGAAATTTCCCTTTAAAAATATAGAGCATGTGTTAAGTGTACATTAAAATCACCAGGAGAGCTTGATAAAAATTCAGATTCCTGGCTTCTTTCTAGAATTATTGAATTAGAACATTGATGGGATTTTCATTTTAAATTTGAGAACTTCTTATAATGTCACTAATGTCATTATTATGCTATTAAAAGTGTGAGGAAAATACTCTGGAAAAGACAGTTCTTTCCTAACAAAAGACATATTTTGAAAGTGTGCATTGCTGAATAAATTAGAATAAAGAACTCAGCCTCAAGCAGATGTTAAAATTTTAAGCTATACAAAATGTCATCTTTTAAAAAAAGAAAGAAATTTTACCAGAAAATGTAGCTTTTGCTTTTTTTTTTATTTTTAAATATAGGCATATAGGGGTGTATAAGTCTAAGTGTCACATGTCATGATTTGAAGAGGAGGACGCCTGACCTTAGTTCTCAGACAAAAGAAATAGAATTAGCTGGCCATTCGGAAAAGATTTTTGTTGGTTCATTTTCACTCTGCCTAGGCCTCATTTATCTCGGGATTTGCACAGGATCCTGCGGGAGGGTCTCAGAGTTGTTAAGTGACAATCTAAAAGGCAATTTAGGATTATCCAGTTTAACCAGGTGAGCGGGAGGGTTTCGGTTTGGCTGGGAAAGCCCGCGCAGCTCGGCCGGAAGTGGGGACTGCGAGGCTGCGGGGCGCAGCGGGAGCCGAGCGAGCGCAGCGCGGTCCCCGCGGAGCGGAGCTGGTGGCTCCGCGCGCGGCGGGGAGGATTAACCGTGGCTGCAGCGCCTCGTCGCTCGCACTGGCTCCCCGAGGTTCGTGCCGCCCCGGAGCCCTACACCACTGGCATAAATGCTGGACTGGACTCTGCCGTGTATTAATTAGCACCTTCTAGGAGAGTTTATCATTGAGTATTGCCAGCTGATCACTCGGAAATCACGTTGAAGGGCGCAGGTTCAGAAGGATCACAGCAGAAATCAGCCCGGCTGGGCTGCTCTGTCTTGCCCCTGATTTCTCAAATACCTGCATGTATTTGCTCTGTCCCTCCCTGAGACATCGAAGTTTTCCCTAATAGCAGAAAAAAAGAGAAGGAAGCTTATGATACATTTCTCAATGTTTTTTAGCAAGTAATTTCTCTCTGGAAAGACTGCGACCCCAGTGTGCGCTGGTGGGTCCCTTCACCAGCTCCCAGGACCACGTTCAGAGAGGCGCCCAGTCGCCTTTTCCATTAGCCCGGGAGTGCGAGAGTGTGGGTCAAAGCAATGCGCTTGGTCAGGAGGTGGGAACACAAAAGATTTCCTTTCAAGGGACAAAGAGATGTGCGTCTTGAAAGAGTGAGATGGGCTTGTGTGTATGGGCTTGATGGGCTTGTGAAAGTTATTCCATTCTTCGACAATTTCTGTAGATAATACCGATCTCAAGAAGAGACGTAGGCACAGAACAGCAAGAGCACAGCCAGTGCGCAGGAAAGGCAGGGGCGTCAGGAGTGCGCTAAGTACGCTAAGAACCTGTTTGGCACAGGAGCGAAGCTGCACATTCTGGGGTCTCCCTGCTCCAAGTGGGGTTCAGGGATCACTTTGCCAGCATCACTTGTGAGCTTATGAGACACGCAGTATCTTGGGCCTTACCTAGACTTACCGAATCAGAATCTGCATTGGAACTAGATCCTGTGTGGTTCACGTGCACACGGAAGTTTGGGATGCTCTGCTCTGGAAAGCTGCTCCGGATAAGCGTGACAAGTATGGCTCACCTGTACCTCAGTGGTTAGGGTGCCGGCCACAGGCACCGGGGCTGGAGGGTTTGAATTTGCCTGGGCCAGCTGAACAACAATGACAACAACAACAAAAACAATAGGTGGGTACTATGGAGGGCGCCTGTAGTCCCAGCTACATGGGAGGCTGAGGCAAGAGAATCGCTTAAGCCCAAGAGTTTGAGGTTGCTGTGAGCTGTGATGCGACAGCACTCTACCTAGGACGACAACATAGTGAGACTCTGTCTCAAAAAAGAGCATGACAAGTAGTGATATGGTCCTTGGGCCCCAGAGCACATTTCAGGTTTCATCTTGTAGATGAGAGGATAAAGGAAGACTGATCATGGGAGTTACTTTGGAAAAAGTAATAAGATACGTTATATTAAACTTTGCAAATATATATGCACATATGCATATATGTATAGAAATCTTGTAAAACCAATTAGAATCCTGTCGAATATTTACTTAATAGAAGTAAATAGAATAAATGATTTAAGAAGTATTTAAATGTTAGACTTTATCCTATTTTCATTATACTGATTTCCAAAGAGTTTCGGAACTCCTGTCTCCTGGTTGCAGGGAAGATAAATGGTCCCAAGTCTATATAATTCTCAGGCAACATTTTATCAATATCAACAGAGGCTCACTTCCCAGAGGATGAGATCACAAAACAAATGTCAACCTAGTCGCCACCTAAAGGAACCTAACACAGAATTGTGGTAGTGTCAGGAAAAGTATGAGATAAAATGGAAAATGGAAAAGTTAGAATTCACAAGTGAAACACACAGGCAGAGAGGAAAAGAAAGATGTTGACAGAAAAAGAGGACCAGGAAACATACAGGTGTCCTCTATAATCTAACATCTGCCTATCTGAACTCAGGAACTTGATGAATTCGGATAGCTGGGGATGATGGCACTTGCACAGAACACTGGGCAGGGGAGAAAGTCAGTGGGGGAGGGACTGTATCTAGTCCCATTTAACTAGAAATCCACTGATACAGAATAGATAGAATAGAAAAAAAGAGAATTTTCCCTAGCCATCCTTCTTATTAATGAATGATAACAATGACTTATTGTTACAGCTTATGATCCATAACTCAAGAGTATGAAGTTGCTGAGCGTTTTATCTGGAGCTTTTTTTCTTCTGTGTCTTCTGAGTTTGGTGTCATAGCTCCATAGGTCTCCCTTGAACAGTTTTCCGGTAGAGGCCCCCCTAAGACATATTAAGCCATATTTCTCTGGCAATGATGTACAACAAGAAACAATGGAGGAGCTCATTTAAGAGCCAGTGCAATCTGGGCACGCTACTTAACACCTCTTTGGGCCTCAGTTGCCCGTGTGCAATATGGGAATGATATTAATGCATGCTTCATGAGGTTGTTTGCTGGAAGGATTAAGTGGGAAGGATGTATGTATGTGTGTGTGTGTGTGTGTGTGAGAGAGAGAGAGAGAGAGAGATATGCATATACACATACGGTACTTGGCAGGTGTACTTACTGTGCTGTGTAAATATTAGTTGCTATATTATCGTCAAATACCAGCCCCCCAGATATTACTAACACAACCCATTGATAAGGGAGAGCTGAGTTAATTGCTTACTGGGGTAAAAGAGAGCCCAACCTCAACTGAGTTTTGACAATGTCTTGAAGGGGGAAAGAAGCAAGGTCAAAATTTGTTGAGAATTAGAAGTTGGCTTCTGATGGGCCTTTCGGTTAGGAGACTTGATTAAGCCCTGGTAAAGATTAGGATACAGTTGTTCAGCCCTCACTGTCTTTTGATATTTCCTTTTAAGATTTGATGCGTCTTTAGGTAAGTTACTGTCATAAACCACCAAGCCCTTTGCTTGAGCAAGAGTCATGAAATAGCAGTCATGCCAATATAGACAGCAAAGTCGTGGAGGTAGAGAGTAGGGTGTGATAGTCAGTTCCAGCACTCAATGTCTACCCATGAATGTGAGAAGATGATTTGGGTTATCATTATTGCTTCCTCTTCTTCCTCTTTTTATTATTATTAGCACATTTCTCTGAATAGGCACAAGTTGGCTTGCTATCATATTAAGCAGATTACTGGCATAATCTGTTTTTTCTTATAGTCTCCCAGGAAATATCCACTTCCTAAGGAATCAGACAAAATGGAAGAAGTTCCTGGGAAGTCAGATCTGAATAAAGCAGTAGCCTGGAGGATTCAAGAGATGTTAGGAGGGAGTAAGGTAGACTTGAGGAGTGAGATGGGACCAGAAACAAGCTGTACCTATGGCACATTTCCCCCTCATATCAGCCTGCTCTCTTCCAACATTTAATCATTTACATTGGGTTTCATTCTTGGATGACAAGGATCAACAATTTTCTTTGCTTTGTTTTGGTTTTCTCTTTGTAGCCATTAGAGTATTTGAAAGATTCTTTGAGAAAGGCACTACACAGAGCTTTAGAAGTAAGAGTGACATTTGCAGAGAGACCTGTGTAATACTTTAAAGAGAGACAGTGTAGCCACAGTAAAGGATAAGGGCCTTCCAGCCAGTGGCTCTGCCTACACATCTTGTTTTTGTCACATATTAGCTGTGTGGCCTTTTGTATGTTCTTAAATCACCCTCAAACTTTACTTTTCTCATGATTAAACTAAGACCATAATACCTACTTGCAGAAATATTTTTAAGAAAGAGATAATGCCTAGCAAATATAAACTATAGCTATAATAGAGAATGCTAATATGCTTTGAATTTTATATGTACACACTGTTGGTTCTGATATATGAACATTTCACTATAGTTATGATTTATGTACTATTTAAATATATATTAGTATCTGAAATATATATGTCATTTCTGTTCAATAAAACAGAAATCTTCTTGTTAATCATTACACATACACTCAACATCACAAAATTTAGTTCTATTTGCCAATCATAACTGATCAAGTATTGCACCTAAAATTTCACCTATGTGTATCTAGCAGGTAATCCTGTTCTTATCTCTACTCAGAGTACTCAATTTTAACATCAATTATTGTCATTCATTTACTCGGGATAATATTTGCTGTTGAACTTTCTCCGTTTTCTTAACAATAAAAATTCTAGACTATTAACCAACTCTGAAATCGTCTGAAAACTTTTTAAAATCATTAGTTCATTTTTAAAAACAAAACTTATTTGAGGTTATAACTGATTTATTATAGCAAATGAATATGAAAGCCATGTGCTTAACTAGCAGAGTTGATGGATAAGAGTTTCAAAGGATCTAACAGTAAAGGAATTAAAAGATAAACCTCAGTTCTAATTATATATTTTACTTCTTTTTTCTTTTCAGGTATCTTTACATTAGTTAGCAATGTAACTATGCTTGTCATCTCTAATTTTTATTTGAAATAAAATTTTTTCCAAAAGAGATTTATAATGAAAAGGGACTTTTGGCATCCTAAAAGTGATATTTTCAAACACTTACATTTCTTTATGATACTATGCTGAAACTGAAAAGCAACAGTGTCCTTGTTCCTTCTCTTCCTTTCCCTGAAAGTTGCCCAAAGAACCCATACATACAGGTAGCCTTCAGCTATAGTGTCAAGAGCCCCCATTTCTATCACTCCCTGATGATGAATGAGGTTCTTTTTCTAAACAAATAAGCACTTCAGAGAGTTACCCTTGACAGGGTTGTTAATCCAGACAGCCTTCCTTATCACTACAGAATTCATGGCCTGAAGTTTTACAGGATCCCTGCACTGCCTGGCTCTTGGGCAGCTGTCTGGAAGCTACATGGTCCCTGATCACATTTTTCAAAGAACAGGCAGCCTCTGCTCTTCTCTTCAATGTTCCTTCTGCTTCCAGATCTGCAATTCAGCTAACTTGGGATTTTTCTCTTAAAAAATTCAAATCCTTTATGTTATGCATGAGGCAATTCAGAAAAGTCATTTACCAGCATACATTTGCATTCATGCAAAGAAAATAAAAGACGGGGAGATTAAAGGATTGGTTCTGATCTTGGAAGTGCAGAACCAGGACGACTGCTTCTGGATTCCAGCCTATGAAACACAGAGGCAATCCCTTATCAGGAATGTATAAATTTCCTACCCAAACTCTCCGGCTCTTGACTTTGCTTCCACTGACATCAAGACTAAAAGTACATTCCAGAAGCTATTAGGAATCAGCTTCAACTTATATTCCTATTAAGGAATTGATGAACTGACCTACATTCAATGAAGTTCAACAAATCTCTCACTACCATCTCTTAAAATATTGTGCCCAGATGATGGTTAAGAAATTAGGCATTCTTTAGCTAGCATATATTCTCTTGATATTGTAAAAGTATCAACATATATTTTTTCAATAAAAGTAATAAGTTAAAAATCAGTTTTGCCTCTGTAAATGATTAGCAGGCACTTCAGACCTCCTTCTCACCCCCTCTATTCTTCCATTCCCACAGTGTAGCACCACAAGAGATATCCAGAAATAATGCATATTTTTTATCCCAGTCACAAACCTAATGTCTTAAAAGGTTTAGGAGAGGCATGTGACACAGGCTGTTTGAAAATCAGAGCATAATGTGTTTTCAGTTTATAAATTATAAAATATTCAAAAGCACAGGCTAACACCAAGGAATTGGTTACTGCTAGATATCTGGAACTGTTTTCTCTTTTCTTCTCTTATCTGCTTGCTTTCCCTTTTTCCCACCATGAAGAATGAAATGCAAATCAAATGTAAATGAGATATGCCTTAGGCCTGAAAAAAGGTAAGAGAGAAAACAATTGTGCAAAAAAATAGAATAGAATATGGGGGTGGGGGTGGGGGTCCTAGGAATGGTTATCAAACAAATTGTTTAATCATAGGATTTTGTGACTGACCCCGTCCTAGAATGTTATTTTCTAATTTGCATGATGCTTTAATTTTAAATTTTACAACCCTATGGTTAAGCAAAACAGGCAACTATTTTGTATTTTGTTTTCAATTTTCTGCACGAAGAGCTTAAAAAACATAGTTGATAAAGATAGATGCTTAGTGCAGAAAGATTGCTACCTTGTTTCAATTCAGAATTCCGGCTGGGTAGATATTATACAAAATGGGGACTTGACCGTCAACATCCTGTTAGATTATATCATTGCATTTGATAAGAAGAGCTGGAATACGCTCTATCACTGTAACAATAAGCTTCCTAATACTCAGAATCTCTGTGGTAGCAATTTAAGCCTTGAATTGGGATCTACAAGCATTTTTGAAGATTCAATATAAATGAATGATTGAGTGATATTAAAATGGCTCAGGAAGACTCTGGAGTAGGCGGAGAGCCTGGTGTTTCAGCCTTTCTACAAATTTGTATGAGTCTGAGATCTAACCAAAAATTTAAAAGGTTAAAATTTCTGGAGAGATCAATTTTATTGTAACATTCACAGATAGGGTTTTTAAGTTTATATAAAACACTTTCATTAAATTCCATGGCCTATTTTTAAAATTATTTGCATTTATTATGAACTAGTAAAAGAGAAAATGTTGTTTAGAATCTCGACATAATTTCATTTTAATGAAGTAAAATATAACAAGGAGTTACATGTGAGCTCTATCTACCAGCTCCCAACCTCTGTCCCCTCAACTCTTTATTTCATGATTATGTCATACTTTTCATAGATCATCTCCAATCTTTATAGCAAAGAAATATGTTTCCTTCAAGTAATAAGCTATAGAAGTATCTATTATAGTTATGATAGTTACATATATACAGAAAAATAGAATAGAAAAAATCCATTAAACACATTATTGACTGAGACTCAATTTAAAACATCAACATTGTTATAACTATATCTATCATTACAGTTTCATGTGTTTTATGGGGATTTCAACAAATAAACGAAAATACATTATTTCTAATGTCAAGTATAGAAACTATAATAACCTACTAAAAGAAGAAAAAACTGAACTTCTAGATAGATTTTACTCAATGTCTCCTGTATCCAGATGGCTAGGATGCTGCTGAAAGACACATGTAGGTTTAACTAAGCCAAACATACAATAGAGATGCTTACAAGAGATCACAGAAAGAGAGACAAAAGTGAAGTTATAAAGAAAGGGCTAGAGAATTTATTCAGTTTCAAATGCCTTGGCTTCACAGATCATGACAGGAACTTGACTATCATTTTTTTAAAAAGGAAGCAAGGAAAATTATTTTTAGAAATAGGTGACATCTTAAATTGAAATAGAGAAGATAAAAATTGAAGATATAGGAGGCACCTGTAGCTCAGTGTGTAGGACGCCAGCCACATACACCTGTGCCAGCGGGTTCAAACCTGGCCTGCACCAGTTAAACAACAATGACAACTACAACAAAAAAAATAGCCAGGTGTTGGGGCAGGCACCTGTAGTCCCAGCTACTAGGGAGGCTGAGGCAAGAGAATAACTAAAGCCCCAGAGTTTGAGGTTGCCGTGAGCTGTAACGCCGTAGTACTCTACTCAGGGCGACAGCTTGAGACTCAAAAAAAAAAATTTTTTTTTTCTTGAAGAAACAAATTTTTACAAGTAATGGAAAAGATTTCAAAATGATGCTTAATACAAATCAGAGTCACCATCCTCTTAAGGTAGCTGCAAGTTTAGAGCCTTCAAGTTTAAATAAAGTATAGAAACAAAAGGATATCATATGAAACACTATCTTTGCTCTTAAATATTCTAGAGTCTTAGCTCTATTCTATCGGATGTACTAAGTCTTATGAAAAATCTTGTTTCTTAAAAGAATTGCTATGTCTATCTTAAGTGAGTTTACATACAGTTCTTTATCTTTGAGTACATAGATGATTGGATAGTTACATTGCCATCAATGACATTTTTCTGAGAAATTAAAGAGAAACCATTGATCTTAAAGTGTTTGGATAGAGGAGAATCTTTCAGGCTTTTCATAGAGGTATATTTCTTTCCAATAACCAAGCAGATGTACAACTTAATTGCTCTTTATTTTTACATATCTATTGACTAGGTAGAACATTCTGCTGAAAAACAAACACAGCAGCATCCACGAGAGAGCTATCAAGTGTGATGCTACTGCCCCATGGAGAGATTGTAGCCCTTGTTTTCCTCTCTCTGTTATCTCACTAGACAAATCTCTCCAGCCTTTAATTGCAGCATTGACTGTGCAATAATTAACTGTTTGGAGTTGGGAGTAGGGTCTTAAAAGAAAGAAAACTATGTAATAGATTACTTGTTTTAATATATACCACAATTGAAGTATGGAATTGATTTCTGAAATAGAAATTGCTTGGCAACTCTCATTTAATAGTTCACCTGGCCCTGGCAGCAAGCATTTAGATCAAGTATGAAGATGAATACATCAAGTTGATTTAATTGTTATCAGAGTCACTCAACAATTAACGTTAGATACGATCTCTGTGGCTTGATAGCATGTTATCTGTTTGGGGGGAAAAGATCAACTAAAGTGAAAGAGATTTCTCCCTTTGTAGTTCCCCTCCTGAAATAAACATTAACTCTTGCCTCAGAGACAGCAGGCCGAGGGAAGGCTCTCAGCACAGTTTATAGTTTACATGAGGTGGAGACGGCTACTGGGAGGCTCAGACTAGAAAATGCTCTGTCATAATGAAGTCCCGTAAGCTCCAGATGAGATCATTCACTGGGCTTTCATGGGTTATATTCACATCTTATGAAATTTTATTATAGTACAAAGTAGAGGATTCGAACAAAACGTTCTCCAAAATAAATTAAGAAACTGACTTCATAACATGGCACTGTCACGCCTAGTTTAAATATATACACAAAAGAGTCTAGTTCATTATTAGAAAATTACTTAGCAAGAGTAAAAATTATAGTTTTCCCATTGAACTCTTTCGAGTGGTGTGATGATAATATTGTAGAATATTTATTCCAAACAAAGACTTTATAAAGTGAAGGTTTTTTTACAGAAGGAGATACTATGGATTTATCTCCTTTCATAAGTATGAAAATTTTTCACTTGATTCAATGCATTTTCATATTATAAAAAATATGGCATTTTTAAAATACTGTACACTTTATCACTAAACTTAATTCTAGATATATATATGAGCACAGTTGTGTGTGTGAGCGTGCATCTGTGTGTGTGTGTTAGTTCAAGTTTAGAGAACAGAAGAACTTTGGTTCTACTTAGGAAAACAACCTTAAAATGAATTTTTACTTTATCCAATCTTAAACATGAGTTTCAATGTGAAACTTACCTCAACTTTAATTACATTTGGCCTTGCTCAAATAAACTCTTTGGACCTAGAGCATGTAAAGATGGGTCAGATTCTACCCAAGACAGGATCCTAAGAGATTTCTCCCAACCATTTGGATTACCATTGGCTTCAAGGGCCATGTGAACATAGAGTTTTAGAATTTAAGAGAATGCGTGTGCTGAAAAGACAAGAAATATAGTTCCACAATTTGTTGGGCATGCTCAGGGCTGGCTACCTAATTTTCAGGACCTAGTACCAAATGAAAACCCAGGGCAACATCAGATCATTAAAGCAAGTACTGGCCCATTTGTCTTGAGGCCATGTGGGACTATATCAGTCACACCGCACACCTGTGTAGCCAGCCCTGGGGGTGCTACAACTTGTAAGTAAAGAATAGCTTAATTTGCTACAGGTAACTTTGCCACACTTCAAATTATTCCCCATTGAATAGTCTTATAGCACAAATCTACAGCTGCATTGATTGGCTGTTCATTCAGAGACCTTTTACCTGGCCTCCCTTTGTGTGGCTTCCTATCTTTATGACATGGAAGGAAGAGCTTGGCGCCACGTTGCTGTTATCCATTAACCATTCCTGTTTTCCTAATCATCTTGGACTCCATCTTTCTCTGTCCTATCTGTTATTGTCTTCGGAAAAGAGATGTGAGGTTTCCTTAGCCTGTTCTGGTTTACATGACATGATTTGTGTATCTGCCTACAAGAGTTTCTCAAATGAACCCTGTGCATTATCTTCCCCCAGCCCCTCCTCCTCTGAAGAAAGAAGAAAAGGGTCATACATCTGTAAAATGACAGCACTTATGAAAAATGAGAGGTTGGCCCACATGGCTCTCATCAGACACAGACTCATCTGCTGCGCCACAGACTCTGCTCATTTCCTTCGAATCAGACTTTAGTTAAAAACAGGAAACACCTAATAAATTGCCTGGTCTATCAAATTAACAAAGCATCAAGAAACTTTCTAGTAATCAATGAGTATTGCTTGTCGAAAAAAATGCAAGTGTCAAATAGAAGGAGCCTAAAAATGTGATCATACTTTTCTCAATAAAACTACTTTAAGATGTCAACTTAACTTAAATTTAGAAATAAAGAAGACTACTCAAAGAAGGTGTGGAAAATTGGACTTTCTACCTAATTGTTTTCATAGATGAACTTACAGCATTAAGAAACAGTATGAAATTTTTTTGTATAATCATCGTACTGGGATATTTAAGCAACACATACAAAAAAAAAAAAAAAAACAGAATAAGTTAAATACAAAACAATCATACAGGTGTCAGGATTCTCAAGGTAAAAAGTCCCTTTTATGTAAATTTAATCAGTTCCATTTTTTAATAAGAAAAAAAATCTCAGGATTATGAAAAGATTTTATCATAGCAAATCTAATTGCAAGAGCTGTTTTTTCATTATTCTTGCCTAGAGTGAAATCAATAATAAACCACGAAGCAAGAAAACATTTTCTTGAGCTCTATTTTGCATTATAAAAAAAAAAGTGAATTTAAATTCTGGGGGGAAAAAATGCCTATGCAATTTTAACACTTCCTACCTCTGCTGCTAAAAAATTTTTTTCTCTATGAAAAAATAAAGAGGGAATGTCTGAAAAGACTTTGAAACATCTGATCTCTCTGATGCTTATGTGCTCAAGGCTTCATTCTTATCTTTAAATAAGCTTCTGGAAAAATATCACAAAAATCAATTTTTAGAAATGATGAAAAGAATATTCCTTAAATTTCTACATTTGAACATACTCAATAGGAAAACATTTATTTCAAGACAGAATTCAACTGCTATGTTTTTCAGAAGCAACACAACGTTTCTACATTTGACTATTTTAATCAAGAACAAATCACAGAGTGTGCATCAGATTACAGGACAACTCGAGTACCCTGTGTGTGAGTGACCCCTTCAGGTGCTATATTGAAAAGACTATACTGTGTACTAAGTAAAAGCATAGCCCTAACACAATCTACAAATTCTAAGAATTTTCTAAAAAAAAAAAAAAAAAAAGTTAATACAGTTATTCATTCAAAAGTTCCCTGAGAATGATAATAATGATTTTTCATAGTCAAAAAAATGCTTCTGTAACCAATACTTTTCATATACCATTCATATACTTTACCCAGAAACTTTTTTTTTTTTTTTTTTTTTTTTTACTATGACCCACAAGAAAGTATGCTATAAATAAGGCAACTGTAATAGTCAGACTACAATGTCAGGTGCTATTTCAAATAGTCCATGCTCTGACCCTATAAATGTAGTATAATTTATCAAATCATGTATCTGGATCTCTTCCCAGAAAATATGGTTACCACAACAATGAGAGATATAATAATAATGTAGAATTCCCATGCTTCAAGAGTTTGGAATGAATTACAATCTACATGAAAAAAATTATTAATTAATCTAGACTTGTCAAGGAAGACATAACAATTCCATAATCTTCATAGTCTCAGGTACCATTTCTGAAGCAACCTAGTCCATGAAAAAGCCAATACAGTAGTAGCTCTTTATACCTGGGGATTGGCTCCAGGCCCCCAGTGGATACCAAACTCCAAGCATTCCTGAGTCCCCCAGTAGGCCCTGAAGAACCTGCATGTAGAAATCAGCCCTTCCTATCCACAGGCTATACATCTCACCAGTTCTGTATTTTCCATCAGCAATGGAGCACCTGCTTGAAAGAAATCCACATGTAAGTGAACTCACCCATTTCAAACCCATGTAGTTCAAGAGGCAACTATATTTGGAACTGGGATATTCTGACCCTGTGAAAAGTTAAATGACTTCAGAGTTGGACCCAAGCAGAATTACTAAGAATCAACCAAATGCCTTAAGAAGGAGATAGTGAACCCATATCCAACTCAAGCTGATGACACATTATATCACATGCTATAAAGTGGGTTCATAAAGATGTGAATTCTGAGATTCCAAGATGTGGTGGCATAATGACATGGAACTAGAAAGTGGTAACATCTGTCTTTAGGCAAGTAGAACCTTGGACCTGGTGTAGCAGTAGAAGATAGAATTAGGCAATGCTTAGCCGGAGTGGCTAAGGATTACATACAGAATTCAACTTCTCAGAAATAAAAAGAATAGTGAGTGTGGGGCCCAAATCAGCCTGCTGTTCAGAGCACAATTTTCCCTTGAATGACACTTGAACTACAAACTTGTAATCAGGATCCATATGGAGATGGTTGGGAACAAGGCAAACTGTTGCTCTATCAAGGTTCACCTGTTGAACACCAGATTCAAAGGGGAAGGTAACAGAGTTATTAGGCCAGTAAGTACAATATGTCTGATTTCCTTAAGTACTAAGTTTGATGGTTGATACCTCTGACATTTCACTTTGACACTTGTTTTATTTTCATTGTGGAGGCACATCCTCATTCTTTTAAAGGCATGTTTTAGGTTGTGATTATCTTTCAAATATTTTTTAAAAGCAAATTTTGTGAAACCATGGAAAAGTAAAACGTTTGTGCTGTTTTTGAACGAGTTCCATCGAGGAACCAATGCACCACAGACAGCTCAAAACATCAATGAATTGTGTGGGAAGGATACGTCTCATCACTACACAACACGGATGAGCAGTGCACAACATGGGTGGTTTGAGAAGTTCCCTTCTGGTGATTTTAATCTTAAAAATGAGCCACGTTGAGCAACCTGAGACCAGGATGGATACTGAGGAGCTGAAAGCTGTAGGGGAAGTAAATCCATCTCAAACGACACGGGAATTAGTGGCAAGGTTTGACATGACTATTTCAGCAATATTGGACCATTTGAAACAAATAGGCAAGGTAAAAAAGCTGGGCAGATGAGTTCTGCTAAACGAGTATCAGAAGAGAAACAGCCTCAAAGCTTGCCTTTCTTTCTGTCACAACATAAAGGAGAACCATTTCTACACCATATTGTTCCATGTGATAAAAAATGGATTCATTCTGACAACCGCAAGTGTTAGACACAATGATGGATAAAGATGAAATGCCAAAACCCACTCTAAAACCAAATATTCATTTAAAAAGCAAACGGTGTCTGGTGGTTCAGTGCTGGTATTATCCATGGCAACTTTATGAATTTGCTCAATCACTTACAACAGATGTCTACTACAACCAGTTATAGGAAATAATGATTAAGCAGCCAAAATTAGTCAATAGACACAGACCTGTACTCTTGCAAGACAATGCCCACCCACATGTTACTCAAACAATGCTGCTCAAACTCAAAAGCTGGACTTGGAAACTTTCTGTCAGTCACTGTATTCGTAAGACTTTGCACCAACTTCTTCCAGGCTTTGGAACACTTATGGCAGGGAAAAATATTCAATTCTCAACAAGTTGTAGAAAACACTTTTCACAATTTCATTGTCGCTCACTCCCCAGGCTTCTTCCCTGCTGTCCTATACAAGCTCCTGTTAAGATGGCAAAACTGTGATGATCATTTAGGCATACACTTGGATTAATTGTACTGCTTCTTGTTTGAGATATACTAAACTAAACTTTTGACTCAAAATCAAGCACTTCATATTAAAGACCTAATATTTCTTATTTATACTTTGAGATAAGACTTAAAGGTCCCCAACAGGCAAAGTTGATTTCATTGTCTCAGCAAATATGCCAAATATTACACAAACTGGGTCAGCAGGAATAGACATATAAAATTTGATTTGATCTGAGACTTTGAGTAAGGGTGAGATTTTGAAAAGAAAGCAGAGGAATATGGATTTTTTTTGTTGGGGGAAAAGTGATATTTCATATTGTAAACCTGAACATGATTTACACTTCAAGTAAAGTGATATTTATGATGTAAACCTTGGCTATTTAGCTTTCTGTCAATTATTAACCTCATTAATCAGTACTTTTTTATATAGATGTAAGATCTTCAAAGACTTCTGAATGACTTTAAATAATTTTGAAAAATTAAACTTCATGTAAAGAATATAGTTATGTTAAATAGAACTAGAGATTACTTAAATCTTTTAAATAAATCACATATCTATGCCATTAAATTTAATACACCATAGGGTCTTATGTACTTGGTTCTGTCCTGCCAATATTTTTAGTGATTATACTGCTGAAAACATAAAAGAATCCTCATCAAAATTTTTTAATGCCACAAAACTATGCAGATTAGGTTACAGACTAGATGGCCAAAACAAATTTACAATGATCTTGACACGCATAAAGATGACTCCCGATAAAAATAGGAAATTGAACATCACCAGATTTAATGTACTCCCTTAAAGTTAAAAAATAATGTAATATTTTTAGATGAAAAATGCCAAACTTGGGCGGTGCCTGTGGCTCAACGGAGTAGAGCGCAGGCCCCATATGCCAGAGGTGGTGGGGTCAAACCCAGCCCATCCAAAAACTGCAAAAAAAAAAAAAAAAAAAAATTCAGTGAAAAATGCCAAAGTTATGCAGATCTAATTGTTCTACATTTATTTGTATATTTAACACAATTTATTATAAACATAAATTAGTTGGTGGCGGGAGTGATGGAATCTGAGAAGGAATGAATGAATATATAACAATAATTAACATTTTGAAAAATTAATAATATTGGAAAATTTATCTTACCAGCGAGTGAAACATAATGTAAAGCTATAATAATAAAGTTGATATGGTAATTTACAAAAATAGGCAAATAAATTCTTTCTAAAAATATAAATAGCAAGAAATTGAATAAATAATAGTGATAGAATTTTAAAGCATTAGGCAAACCATGGATTATTCAATAATTATAATGAAAAACTGGCTGCCAGAGGAGATGAGATAGAACCTTATCTCACATCATATATAAAATTTTAAAATAAATTTTAAAAGGTAGTAAAAGTACTAAAGGACCACAACGGCCTGTTTTTACACTTTTTTATGTGATTTCGTCTTCAGATTGAAATGAAGATCAGAACATAGAGAAAAATCTGTATACCCTTGACCACATAAATGTTTAAACTTCTATATTGCAAAACACAGTAAACGTAGTTAACGTTTCGGAAAAACCGTGCAACATATTTACAAAGAGCTAATATGCATAATATAAACATCTTATAAAATAGATAAGATTGGTAGAGTTCATGAACAAGTAAAAGACAAGAAGAGATAATCCACAGAAAAAAAGAAAAAAAATAATTAATTATATTTTAAAATGATGCTCAGCTTAAAAAAAATCAAAGAAACAAAAATGTATACAAGATGTGTTTCATTTGCCAAATTTTCAAGAGTTAAAACTGCAATGGCACAGTGTAATAGAAATGTCTGAAATGATGGAACTATGTCGTCCACTATGACAGCCACTATTCACACTATGACAGCCACTATTCACACTACTGATCACTTAAAATATGACTAGCAAAACTAAGAAACTAAATTTGTTATTTTATATTATTTTTATTAATCTAAAGTTAAATAATCACACATTGGTACTGTCTCCATTTGAAACAGCACAGCTGTGGCTAATTAATGCCATTTTTGAAGGTTTAGAAAAAGGGTGACAATCATACCCTTTACGACTATATGGGCCATATTAAATTAACAGTTAATAAGGTATGCTTTTCACTTCATTGTACAGGTTGAACTACTCTTCACTGATCCTTTTTAAGACCTATAGTAAATTTCCAAGTAAAAATGTCTATTTCTAATAAATGTCTGAAAGAGAAGAAGTTATATTATTCAAATTATTCAAGTCATTTCTAGGTTTAAAAAATTGCAGAACAAGCAGGCCTCACCCCTACAAAATGCCCCCTTAGAAACATGATTTCTATCATCCTATGCCATGTATTGCATAAAAATGTTCTTTGTAAAATGCTTTATCTATTCATGTCATTTTCTCCATTTAGTCCAAATAGGTTAGATTGTTAACTGAAACACGGGGCTTATGGAGGCAGTGTCGTAACATCAATATCAATTAAACAACTGATGATCAATAACTTCAGGTTGCTTTAGGTACAGGCGTGTGCACACATGCACGCGTGCGCACACACACACACCCCATAAATATAACAAGGAAAACTAAAAAACTATATAAATAATTTAGTGTAATTCATCACTGCTTTTAAACAAAGCAAGTCAAAACATACTATGCTGAAGTTTTCTTCTCATATAAAAATGTCTCATTTTTCATGGTAGGTTACAGAAATACCAATCTGCAATAACAAATTAATTGAATTATATTCCAAGAAATACAGGTTTATTTCTCTGGGTATACAGAGTAATTATACCAAAATGTGTTCCTAGAAGTCTCACTCAAATGAATGCAAGATAATGACTCACAAAGAGTCTAATTATTGACTCAACATTTATATATCCTAAATTTTTGAAAGCAGAACTCTTTAACAGCAAGCAAACTAAATAATATTATTTAATATTAAACATCAAGTCTGTGACAGCCACTGTTTAACTCTTCATCCACATTTACAATCAATTCTTACCACAACCCTATGAAATATTAATAGATGAAAAAATAAAGTAACTTCTCCAATATTATACAGTTAATATTAAGCAAAGCTGAGACTGAATTGCAGGATTGCAGGTATGTCTGACCTCAAAGCCCAAGTTCATTAGCTGCTGCATCATATTGGCTCATGAAAATAAGAAAGAAGAAATCCACGGCATTCTGCACATCCTTAATTTTTAATAGACCTTTTGTCTTAAACAATGAACAAATTTAAACTTAGCTTTTGTCTCAATTAATTGGTCCAGAATACTTTTTAGTTATGTTTTATTGTTCAATGTGGAAAGATTATTCTTGAATTGATAATATTCCTAAGCAAATTGCCTACGCCTGTCCCTCGGCAGGCATGGGTAAGCAAGTGAAGCTTCAGCTATCCCCGTCTCCCTTCACCTCAAGATGGGACTGTCTAGCTGCAGGAAAACAAGCAGACAGCTCCCACTGATTCTGCATTATGGTGAGTTGTGTAATTATTTCATTATGCATTAATACTATAATAGAAATAAAGTGCACAATAAATATAATGTGCTTGAATCATCTCCAACCCCCTGCCTCCCTCCAACCACCACCACCATCCACAGAAACCTTGTATTTCATGAATCCAGTCCCTGCTGCCAAATGATTGGGAACCACTGGTCTACATTGTCTAAATACTTTATGGAAAAAGGGTTAAAAGTAGAGACCTATCAAAATATCTGTGACTATTTTTCACTGTTAGAATTAAGACAACAGAAATGAAGAAGATGGATTGGGAACTAGTGAAAACAGAGGCTACAAGCCCACAACACAAATACAGTGAGAAGAACGTGAAACTGGAAACCCTGGTCTGAGCCTTCGTCCTACTGAAAGGCACGGTATTTTCTATTGGTTATTGTTGGGGGGAATCTCCCTGCTCCATGCAGATTTTGCAAAGGCAATACCCGTGCTGTGTAACTCTAATGCATCAGGAAGCTCCTCTGGACTTCTCTCTAAGAGGTTGGTACCAGATGTCCTTATCCTGGCTCACTGGGCCCTGGCAACCTGCTGCCCTGTACCACTGGTAGCACAGGGGAATCCTGGTGAAGACTGGAAACCAGGGCCCACCTCTCTGGCCTTCCCCTCTAAGGACTTTCCACCTCCCAGTGGGAAGCACATACCTTCACCAGGACCGCCCTTGCTTCTGCCTCGCTCTTGTCAAAGAGCTCAAGCTCCTAGAAAACAAAATCTGAAAATACAGGTGGCTTGCAAATAACTTCTACTTTATATTCTCTAAACAAACTTCCCCTGAGAGCACAGTCTGGCTGCAAGTTTGAAACTGGGGGGGAAACTAGAGAGAAAGCAAAAAATGAAGTAATATCTTCATTATTTGGCCCAGAAATAATGTGCAAAGGTAAGGAAGACAGTAATCATCCCCTATTTCTCATTCACACTTGCTTCACGTCTAACTCTTGAACTTTTTCCGTTTCTCCCATGTGTCCATCTCTCTTTTCCTATCTTTCTAGGACATCTGTCCCTTATTTTAAATAATGAGGATATAAATGGCCTCCATTCCAAGTATGGCTTTAGATTGGATTAAAAAGGCAGGGAAACACCTCCAATCTATAAAAGTATTTGCCAATTTTGTCCCTTAAATTTTAAATTGTTTACATGTGTGATTTTTGTAAAAAAAAAAAAAAAAAAATCTTCCTGTTTATTTTCAACAATGTTTGGCAATAACTGCCCAATAGTCTTGAAGAAATTCCAGTCAAAGGACCTCATCCCTGACTCTGACAGCTGTAACAAGTAGATAAGTAGTGTTTGTAATTTAGATGATTAAGATCACCACCTTAATTTGCACAAGTTAGTTTGCTGATTTTTTCAAACTTTCTTTAGACAAAGGCACTTTAATATTTTCAAGTTTCCAAACCCCTTCATGATTTAACTCACCCGAGTTTTATAGTGCTTACAAAGAGAAGCTGCATTTAACAGATGTTCATGTCATGGACCCAGAACATGGTAAATTATGCTAAATTAATTTGCTCATTTCAGAGTTTGACAAAGCAGCTCTCTGAGCCTACTAAAGGCGGGAAAGAGTGAAAAAAGTCAGAGGGTCAGGGTCCCAGGAAAGAGAGTGTCTCCTGACTTTCCATAAGTAGCTCTGTCACATAAAACTCCTGTCGGCTCTTAAGTGGCCAAGCCAGCTGCGTCCCACGTGCCACAAATTCTCAGGCCTCTTTTTTTCCAGTTCAGTTATTATTGTGTCTATAAATCCAGTGGCCACCTGTGCCATGTGCTCATCCAGAGGAGCCCCAGAGGAAGCATTAACACATCAAGGCTCATAAAGCACAAATCCTTAAATGTAAAAACCAACACTTTCATCCTCTACAGGCTATGTCTATATAGATGTTTCTTATTTATTTATTTTCTTTTTGCTTATAGTAAAATATCCATGTGTGGTATTATAGAATTAACCACTGCATCTTTAAAATCCCTACTTTTATCAAAGCTATCTAATTTTACTTTCCTTTGAAACCATATCTCAGTCTATGGTTAGGACAAATATTCCTATCAATGACTCATCAGTCAATTTAATCATGAAATTGATCCATGCCATGTGTCTGACAAGCATTAACTCATAAAAGCAAAAAGAAAGAAAGAAAGAAAGAAAGAAAGAAAGAAAGAAAGAAAGAAAGAAAGAAAGAAAGAAAGAAAAAGAGAGAGATTGGGTAGGCTTTAAAAGCAACTGAATATATCTTCTTTTCCTTTCAATTGTCTTTTAAACAAGCTTTCCTGAAAATCTGTTAGTTCCAGTGGAGAATGAATAGAAAATCTGTTCCTCTTATCTTTCTTCTCTACTCCAGCAATATTAGTTACAAACATTTTAATGTATTTAGTAACTTTTTGAACATTCTTCTATTAGTATTTCACCAGGAAGGTTGTGATTGTTTATTTATCTCTATTTCCTCCTTCATACCATAAACTTTTAACAGTATTCAGAAAGGTGAGCAGAGACACTGGGAAGTTTTTGTGTACATGTGTTCACCTTCCCAGTACTTCCTAAACCATTCAAAAGACTAACAAAACACAGGAAGGTAGAGAGCAGAAAATAAAGAAGAGAGGTCATATGTAGTTTTACAGAGTTTCCTGCTATAAAAAGGAGATTATATTGTGTGTATATTTATGTGCATATCAGTACCTGACACATCACGGAAGATGAAAAACTCGGAATAAATATGCGAGTGGAACAAGGTAAAACAACGCCTTTCCATTTGAATATGTCAGCACTAATAATTTTAAATCAAAGCCAGCCCAGTGGCTCATGTCTAATCCTAGCACTCTGGGAGTCCAAGGAGGGTGGATTGCTTGAACTTAGGAGTTCAAGACCAGCCTGGGCAATAGCAAAACCCCATCTCTACTGAAAATAGAAAAACTGAGGCAAGCAAATCGCTTGAGCCCAAGAGTTTGAGGTTGCTGTGAGCTATGATGCCACAGGACTGTACTCAGGGTGCCAGAGTGAGACTCTGTCACAAAATAATAATTATAATTTTAAATCAAGTTTTTTTATCAAGCCTATTTCAGCAAAAAGTACATTTTGATGTATAATTTTCTATTCAATATTCATACCCTCTAAACTAGATAGAAAGGACAGAGAAGATGATGGATCATGTTCAAAGGAAGAATGGAAGCAATATTGACACAGCTGGGGAAAGCTAGTATAAGATGTGGAAGGTAAAGAGAAGCTATATGGTTGAAGGACGGTACTGGGCCATAGGTTCCTGCCTGAGAGCCAGACCACTTGCTTCACTGGGAATATGTGCGTAACATCTGAACCCAAGCTGCCACACTTCCTCCTTCCCTTACTGATAAAACAGTGGAAGCCATCATCAAAACATGATGACTATTTAAGAAGAGGCAAAGACATGCATTTTGTGACACTCTCTGGGAGATCAGGACCAACTCCTCTCCTTGCCAAGGAGTGAGGGAAATGAGATACTCAGTCACGTAAGCTGATTAAACTTCAGAATATGTTGAAAGGAATTAGCCTTGCCCAAAGAGAGGTCTGGCTTTTGCCCTTGTCTCCCGAGAGGTGATCTCTAGAAATGGTTTCTTTGTTTACCTGGGGGCTTTAGGCCACACCAGACTTTCTAACAATGTGAACAATGACCAGGGCTTTGGGCCACATGCAGTATCTACTCTACCTCCAGAGGGGCTAGAGGCGAAAGGTCAGACGCCCAGGCAGTCAACTACATGATTGCGCCCCAGTAGAGAGTACAGACACAAAGGTCAGGTTAACTTCCCTGGTTGGCAGCCTTGACTGTGCACTGTCGTACGTCACTGCCAGAAAGTTAACTCTGTTCATGACTCCATGAGAACAGGACAACTGAAAGTTTCTTGTCTACACATTTCCTGGATTCCACCACATGCATCTCTTTTCTTGGCTTGATTTTTATCTGTATCCCTTCCCTGTAATGACTTGTAAATGTGAGTAAAACAGTTTCCAGTGAGTTTTGAGTCCTTATTGTGAACCATCAAACTTGAGGGCATCTTGGTAAACCCTGAACTCCCCGGTTGGTGTCAGAGGTGAGGGTGGTCTTATGGACTGACCTTTAACTTTATACAGAGCTTTTTTTTTAAAGAGTCACAAATTTTCAGGACACTACAACATAAAAATCAATTCTTTCACATTTCAAAAGATAAACATTTTGAATGCAAAATAGTGAGGGAACACTACAGGAGCATAATTTAGATTTCTTTTGGAAGCACTTTCATGCTAACTGATGTTTTATAAGCAGAGGAATTTGGTTCCTTTTCTCCTTAGTGTTTAAGGTTTTCTTTCCTCAAAAAAATCAAAAGAAGAGTCAGAGAAACTTAGCTATAATTACAATTTATCAGGATTGTTTTCAAAGTGGCATTAACACAAAGTAATATAACCAGTTTTTCCAAATAAATGTCATAAATTAAATTGCTTCATTTTTAACTACCCTGCTCTATGTGCCCTATTTCCCCAGTATAAGTAAGTTCACATTTACACTATAGAGCTATAAATGTCCCTGACACTCTAAGCATTTCTATGATAAGAAAATCTCAGATACGGTAATGTATCACGTGACCAGTGTGGTGGATATATCACTACAAAGCTATGATCCACGGTTTAGCGTCTGTAGGAATGTGACATGATTGCCTGGACTAGACAGGAACCACAACTATGCTAAGATTCACATTTCCTGCCTTCCAACTAAAGACCAGCAAAATAATCTTGTCCCTTTTAAGTCAGTTGCTCTTAAAATCTAGACAACATTCACCATCATGAAATGGTGGGGCAAGAGATCTGTTCCTCCAGCCCCATTTCTCATCGTTTGGGTTACTTTGACAAGCCAGGGTGGCAAACATAGGATGCAAAGAATGGTAAGACTTGGAGCAAAAAGAATATGGTTCAAGTCCAAATTTTACCACTTATGCTTGAGTGAGCTTGAGCACATCAATCAACTGCCTTACCCCTTAGCGTCCTCTTAAATGCAAAACCACTGCCCTGCTACCTAATTTCAAAACAAAAGCCCTTTGGAAACTCAAAGGCATGGTTGTCAAACTCTATTGAACATCAGAATCACCTGGAGGGCTTGTTAAGACACTCAGGATTGCCCCCCATCCCTGGTTTCTGATTCAGTTGACCTTGGATGGGACCTGGAAATTTTTATTTCTAACTAGTGATGATAGTGATGTTGATGCTGCAGAACCAGGAGCTATATTTTGAGAATGACTTCTCTAAAATATTATACAAATATAAATGACTAACATTACTATAGTACTGGGTGCCAACATAGCTCATTGGAGAAACAAGTCTTCTGAAATAAAATACAGCCCTTGCTTAAGGCTGCAGCAAGGCTGAACACTGCATGCCACCACAGAAACATCTCAGATCACCACAGGGATTACCGCAGGAGGCATGTACGTGTTGTGGTGACATTTTTTCCAACCAGACACTGCTGTGCTCAACAAATTGAATGTGGGTAGTGCCTCAGACACCCAATTCTTTTTAAAGTCCCAGAATCCTGCCTCTCCAGTAGAGATCAATTCCTCTGTTTGGGAATCTGGTTTAATTCTTGTTTAACTTCTTAAACCTTACCAATCACGTGTTGATTAAAAATTATTTAGACTCAGTGCCCAATAGAAATATTTGATAAATAGTAGTATCACTTTACGCAAAACAAAATGAGGGACAACAAGCTTTGGTAGCAGTGGGGAATTGTAATTCCATTTTCTCTGATCTACTTCACTACTATTAAATATAAAAACACAAAAATTATAGTCTTCAGGCTGCTGTTTGGACAAAATTCAAAAATTTGATTTAAAACTTCAAAGAAGATGAGCATTTTTTCATGTGTCTGTAGACCAAGTGCCTGTCTTCTTCAGAGAAGCTTCTGTTCATGTCTCTTGCCCATGAATGTTAGATCTTATTGGATCAAAGTTGTAAATATTAAGGCCTTGATTGCCAAGTTGTTTTCAGCAGAGGTGGTATCCATTTGCAACCCTGCTAGCAGGGTAGGGGTCCTGTTATCATCCAAGACATTGGGCTTGGTTGGAGAATGAACCAAAGCCCACAAGGGAGGGGGGTCATACTCTCAGCTGTGGGGAGTGAGCCCTGGGCCTAGGCATTCAGTGATCTCCCCGAAGAAATCTTGTAGTGTAGAAGTAACTCATGGCTGAGCTCTGGACTCCCTCAGGGTAGAAGAAAGTGGCTACACCAATAGTATTCTGACCGTAGAGTGAAGCTGAGAACAGGGGAAGGTAAACTTGTCCCAGTTGGGGAGAGAAGGGTGTCACAGACAGAGCTGCTCATGTTAAACATGAACAAGATGAAAGGAAACGACAGAGCAACTGCGCAAACTTACCACAGGAAAATCAATTAGTCAAAAAGTCAGGCGTGGATATGGCACAGTCAGGTGAAGAACCCAATCTGGAAGGAACATAAATTAGGTGATAAAATTGGCTTCTTGTGAATGTTTTCCTTTAGAGAATAAATTAGTAGGAATATAAATGTAATAAAACAAGAGCTCAAAGATGAGATGATAAAACAACAGAATGAGTTGTAAAAGGAGATTGCAGACCTAAGGAAATGAATTGAAATAAAGTAACATAAAATAGCAAGGAACAGGAGACACAGCTTAAAACTGAATTAATGTCATGAAAGGAAAGCTAGAGATAATCACACTGAATGTGGAAGAAAAAGAGATTAAATAATTAGAAAGAAGAGGACAGACAACTATGATTCAAAATAAGATAATTGGTGTCCCTGCAATAAAAGCCAACAAAGGGACAGAGGAAGAAGATTCTCTGAAAAAGATTCAAACTTGCAGCTAGGCAAGGCACATCACATATGATAAAAAGCAAGCTCAGGAGGATACACATCAAGAATTTTTCTAGGTTTAATTATTAAACTTAAAGAATAAAAAACTAGCATCACTCAGGTATATAGGCACAAAGTACTCTGGCAGTGGGAAAAATTAGGGCATCCTTAGATACACTATGGTAATTTCCCATGTTTGAAGGTAATGAAGCAGTGTTTATAAAGTCCTGAGGTTTAGAGAGACCTAAGAAAACTACACACATCCAAAACTACACACATAGGACGGTAACAGACAAGCAGTCTCACATAAGAAATAACAGTAGGAGTAAAGCTCCCAAAGGCCTTTGTTGATGAGATCAGGTTTGGGGAGGCTATAAAAAAAAAGACTGGTGGTGAGTAATGAATTCATTTAAATAAAGAAGTATTTTTCTAGGCAAATTATTGTTGCTGAATAGACTGCTGCTATTATAAACTCTGCCAAAGCCAAGCCAACCTGATTGGAAGTTGAGGGAGGGCAGGTATAAAGAATCAGTATTACCACCTTGATGTTGCTTGTAACAGCAAGCCGGTCAATACTATTTAAAATTCTACTTAAAAATACAGTGGCAACATCTTAATAGTTTCTATAATATTTTTATTTTCTTAAGAAGTGATATCTCTTGGGGGTGAAGAAATATTTATTTGATGTACTACTATAAATCTTTCAAATTCCCTTTGGTTTCTCTATCTCTTCTGTTAAATTAAAGAAGAAAATAAATTAAAAAATAGCATTTGTAGAATTACCTAATTTTTATAAATCTCTCTGTCTTTTTCATTTTTCCTCTCTTTTTATTTCATAACATCTGTATAAATATCAGAGGGAATCTGTAAGGATGATCATGCAATGTTAACACCAACCATTTCTGCTTAGTGAGAATTCTGGTGATTTGTTGATTTCTTCTTTGGACTTTTGTATGTGTCTTGCATTTTAAAAGTAATAAATATGACTCATTATAAATATAACATTTATCATTGTTCCAAAATGTTATACGTGCTCTTTGCAGAAAATTGAAACATACTGATAAAAGAGGAAAAAAAGCTGCTCTCCGGATATAGCTACTATTTGTGGCTCCCAGTGAACAATGCTTCTGAGTAGTCACACCCTTGTGAGGTCCCTCCAACAATGACCATGGGTTTGGCTGTGTATGATGATAAATTTTATGTGCTAGCTTGGCTAGAATATGATGCAAAGTTGTTTGTCCAATCACTAGTCTAGATGTTGCTGTAAAGATATTTTCTATATGAGATTAATATTTAAATAGACTTTGAGTAAAGCAGATTACCTGTCATAAAGATTACCCTCATCCAATCACTTGAAGGCCTTAAGAGATAAGACTGAGTTTTTCCCAGGAAGAAACAATTATTTTAAGATTGTAACATAGAAACCCTGCCCGAGGTTCCAGCCTACTTCTGTAAGGAACTGGGACTCAAGACTGCAACATCTGTGAGTGAGATCATGTGGCATTTGTCTTTCTGTGCCTGACTTACTTCACTTAACATGAAGGTTTATCCATGTTGTTACAAACAAAAGGATTTCATTCTTTTCTATGGCTGAATGATATGCCATTGTGTGTATATACCACATTTCCTTTATCCATTTATCCGTTGTTGGACACTTTTAAAAAAGTTGATATCATAGAAGCAGAGAGTCTAGCAGTAGTTACCAGAGACTGGGGAGGAGAGAGATGAGGGGAGGATGGGGAGAGGTTGCTCAACTGTACAGAGTTACAATTAGATAGAAGGAACAAATTCTGGTATTCTTTTGCACAGAAAGGTGATGAAGGTAAACAGTAAGATGTGACATATTATAAAATATCCAAAAGAGAGGCTTTTGAATGTTCTTATCACAAAGAAATGATAAATGCATTAGGTAGTGGCCATTCTGAAGCCTTCTTTGATCATTATACATTACATACATGTATATATATCAACACATAAAATTGTACCCCATTCACATGTGCAATTATAGTATGTCAATGGAAAATAAAACCTGCACTAGCAACCCCTGCCTGAATTTCCAGCCTGTGGGGCCTGTCCTATGGATTTCCAACGGTGTGAGCCAATTCCTGTAAAGAGGTCTGGCTGTCCTACTGCAGAGACCAGAGAGAGAGGAGGGGAGAAGAAGGAGGAGGAGGAGGAGGAAGAAAAGAAGAAGTAGAGAGATGAAGAAGAGAGAGATGTTCAGGCAGCTCACAAATGTTCCAGCTGTCCTAGCTGAGGGGCCAGGTGGGTGAGCCAAGCCCTCTTGGGCTTCCAGCCCTTGTCATGCCACCAGGTTTTGTAGCTGTCCTGTTCTGACCCCAGGACAGGTCAGAAGAGCTATCCAGATTTCAGAATTGTGAATAATTTAGAGGCAATTGCTTTAAAACACTCATTTTTGGTGTGGCCTGTTACTTACAATAGACAACTTATGTAACTAGTGATACCATTTTGGCATATGCACTTCTAATTTTATAACATACCTTTTCAGTGATATTATGAGCAGTTATTCATGTTACTAAAAGTTTTCTTAAACCTCATTTTTAGTGGATACATAGTTTTTGACCATTTTCTGTTATTGTTAATTTAGATGGTTTCTAATATTTTGCTGCTGTAAACAACACTATGATAAATGTTCTTGTAGATACTTTCAGAACCACACAACTAAGCAGCTTCTGAATTTCAGATTCATAGAAACTGTGTAAGATAATAAATATTTATTGTTTTAAGCTACTAAGTTATGGAATAATTTGTTACACAATGATAAGTAGCTAATACTGGCCCTCTTTTGGAACTTTTCTTATCTTTAAAGCAGGAAAACCCCCCATAGGTTGGGTTCCTTGTAATTGAAAGGATTGACTAGCTGTACCTTCCCCTTCTCACCTCACCAGTGTTTATGAGACGAAAATTCACCATTTTTACCACCTATACACTTTGGCCTTTTCCTCCTTCACAAAAGTGTCTTCACTGACCTTCTGTATCCTGACAACTCATCAATACATTCTGGAGCTCCAGGTCCCTGCATAGATAACAGGTTCATATTTCCAAATAGCCATCTTCTACCATCTCCTTTTGGATGGTCCTCACCCGTGTTCTCCTAGCTCCAGGAATGAAACCTTTAGAGAAGTGTGACTTATGTCGTTAGTCTCTGCCTCCTTCATTCTCCTTCACACGGCCACAAGATTTTCAACCTCTGTTTAAACCTTTCAGGGACTCTCATATCCTTGTGGAATGAGGTATCCAAAGTGAAGTTCATTATATCTTGCTACAATCTCTTTCTCTTTTCCTATTTATTTATTTTTAAGACAGAGTTTCACTTTCACCCTCTGTAGAGTATTGTGGCATCACAGCTCACAGCAATCTCAAATGCTTGGGCTCAAGTGATTCTCTTCCCTCAGCCTCCTGAGTAGCTGGGACTACAGGTGCCTACCACAATTCTGGGCTATTTTTAGAGATGGGGTCTCTCTCTGGCTCAAGCTGGTCTTAAAGCTGTGAGCTCAGGCAATCCACCCACCTTAGCCTCCCAGAGTGCTAGGATTATAAGTGTGAGCCACCAAGCCCAGCCTCCTTTTCTATTTATTTTGATTGAGAGATGGGACTAGGCTGAGTGGGAAGTGGGATGTGACACTGTATTAGTTGTCTATTTACCCTGAAGCTTAGTGGCTTAAAACAAGAAGCATTTGTAATCTCACACATGTTTAGGAGTCTGGCAGTGGATTACCTGCATTCTAGCTCACAGTCTTTGATGGTTAATGTTAAGATGTTGCCCGGGACAGCAGTATTCTGAAGACTTGCCAGGGCTTGGTTGACGCCTCTGATTGCAACATGGCTTCCTCAGGTTTCTGGCAGCTATTGGGAGAAAGCCCCCATTTCTCACCATGTGGACCTCACCACAGAGCTGCATGAGGGTCTTCACAACACAGTAGCTAGCTTTTCCCAGAGCAAGTGATCTAAGAGAGAAGGCAAGTCAGAGTTCACAATGTCCTTGATAACCCAGCCTTAAAAGTCACATACCATCTCCTTTCCCCTATCCTATTGGTCATGTAGACCAACTATGCACCACCGTGAGAGGGGCTCACAGTAGCAATGACTACAAGGGGGGGTTGGGTCAGTTAGCGAGAGCCCCCCGGTGTGGGGGCTGGCTTCCACAGACGTCATTCTTATGCCAATGGTTTTGAAATTAGTACAATACAGTCCTTTTAGGCTTATCTTAGGATAAAGTATTTGGAGCCAGATCACTTAATTAAGATGGGATAAAATAAGAAAAGGAAACCAAGATGAGACCCAGAGTAGTGTGAAGGGGTAATGTGAGTAAATTTGTATATTTAACCTGAGTGTATGTGGTGTGTGTGAGTAATCTATACACAGACACAAAAAGAAAAATACCTTAAGAGGGGTCTGTATTCTTGGCTGTCACTACTGCAGAGACCAGCTGCTCCGTCACCTCCCTCTGTACCTCAGCTCTATGCCACTGACTTCTTGGCGTTCATATCTATGTCCTTCCTCTGTCTGAACTTGCCCCACATTGTTGCCTGTCACTGCCACATTCGCCTGGTTTGATAGAGGCCAGACACAGATCGTGAGACAAGGCTTTTGAGTGCAAGTAGTTCCTCTAGGAGTTGATCCCATGAGACACTGGTGGAAGACTGAGAAGGGCACCAGTGAGAGCTGGGGAAATAAAGGCAGTCAAGCAGCAGGTTATTCCTATGGGTGACTAACTGATCCCTCTAGGGAGCTCTGGAAAACAGTGTAGAGTTGGCCTCCGAGTTACCCACCTATGGGACAGGTTTCTGAAATATTTGTCCATTAATATCCACCAGTCTTTGGTCTAGGGCTCCTTCCAGAAAATGTTAATTCTTGGCACTCTGGCCTGCCTTTCCAGCAGTGGAGTTTCCGCTGGAGAAAGCCCCTGGGCTCAGACCTGCATGTGCTGGAAGCTGGAAGTGGGAAGTTGAGCCTTCAGGGACACCTCAACTGGCAGAGAGATGGGAGGGGCATCAATAGGATTTTCCAAGAATGCCTTTAGAATCCAAGCCTGGCACACCTCCCATGAGAAGAGTTCTCCCTCCCTGGGTTGGATGCCCTGCGGCTCTGCTCCCATCCCACATGCCCCTCTCTGTATTGTAACTGTCTGCATCTCTCCCACTAAACTGAGTTCACTGAAGATACGGGCTGAGTCTCCTACTCACTATCCCTGGGGTGCCTAAAAAAAGACCTGGCCCTGAATGTGGCACATACTGGGTGCTTAGCAAATTTTGAATGAATGAATAGATAAATGAATGAATAAATGGATGAGGAATTCTCTTCACTGTTTGGAATAGCATTGGTAATTCTCTATGTGCTCATGCACCTAAAAGATTTCACATATATGATTACCATTTCTCCTCTTGCAGGCTTCTTTTATGGGAATAATTTCTTATGGAGGGGTCTTCCAGGTGCAAGAAAAGTGCTAACTTGTTTGCAGTATAGCTGCTGGCACACCGGGTTCTGGGTGATTTGCTGCTGCACATCTTCCTGGGTCCCTAGAGAAAAGCTGGGGAGGGAAGGGAGTGGCTGCCACATGGCAGCTCGCAGCCATCAGACCCCTCACGTGAGGTGAGGCTGAGGCTGGAGGAAAGGCAAGCTTTCTGTACAGATGGAGAGCAGCCCCAGAGATCCCATCTCATCCCATTTTAGGTAGTTGTGATTTATTCACTGTTACAGCTACTGAACCACTTAGCACTCCGGGAAGCACACATTGTTTCTGAGTAGACAGTGGTGGTGATGATTTGGCTGTTATTACAGATAATAATTGTGTTTGCTGTCTGTGCTGCCTGGCCTTATTTGGGAGCTTTGTCACCACCACTATAATTTTAAATATTTTAATTAATGATACTCTGTTGTGCTCGTGCCTTGAGGCTCCTTAAGCAAAATGAGCAATTAAAAATAAAACCCACAAAAAAAGCAAATGAATGAAAAAAAAAAGAATAAAAAAAAAAAAAAGAATTCTGTTTCTGTGATGTTTCGGGCTTGAGAAATGTATCCAACTGCCTGCTGCAGGCAAGAGAAAATTCTCACTGTTTCTGCCTGTTATCTTTTGCTCCCATAGTCATCCATCTCCCGTAGCTGCTGAGTGACACGGAATATACATAAAGTGTCATCAAAGGACAGGAGAGGGAAAAAAGGACAAAATAGAGGCAAAGGTCCTGCAAACTTGGAGCCTCTTGCTTTTAAAAGTTATTTCATCATCACTAATCATTATTGCCATCAATTATTTTTATAACTTTCCCAGTATTGTGGATATCATCAAAGAGATACCCAGGAACTGGTCTCTGTCTTTGAGTTCTCGCAATGAAGTGACTAGAAATGGTTTAGGCAGAGTAATCTCAAGCCCTAGAATGTTCTATGAGACGGATGGTGAATGCACAAGGGAGAGCCGGGTAGGGCAGGCTCATCTTCTGAAATGTTAATGTTCTGTTTTTATGATGTAGAAGTTCTGAAGGAGTAAGGGGCAGAATTTCCTTCTGCATCTCATCAAAAGAATTCTCTGGGCCAGGTCAGAATTCCATACTCACGAGCACATGGGACTGTACAACTTTAACTTCCAGGATGTTTAAAAAAAATTTTTTTTTTAATTAGTGGCCAATATTTTGAAATGGAGACATCAAACATAAAAATTTGATCTGCAGTCTCTTTGGAAAGTTCAGGAGAATTGCCAACCTGGGTCCTTGTGCTAGCAGTGGTCTGGAGCCAGCGGTGGCTGCTCTAGGGAGTGCTGAAACTGGCTTTGACTGACGTGTATGAGGGATTTGTGTGCGTGTTTTCTCAATTCTGGATTCAGCAACTTCGCGTTGGTACCTTGAGGTCAGTGAAATCAGCCAGGGTGGGAGTATGTACACCATGAAAACTGTCAAATGCTGGAAGTCAGTTTCTTTTTCTCTTGGATTTCCAGTTGTCAGACATTTAGCCAGCACCCCCCTGACCATCCCTGGAATGAGTGTGCATTTTTCAGACCTACAGCTCCCCATTATCACCCTACAATGAGGCCAAATTGCCTGACTAGTCCCTTGGGTTTATATTCTGGGGTTAGGATCTTTTTATACCACTTCTTTGTGTTTTGGGGGCCTCTGTAAAGAAAACCTTCTACCCTAGGCCTTTTTTGGAAGGATAGACTCATCAAGGAAAAGTCTGTGAAGTGGAACAAGGCAGGGTGGACTCTGTGCCTGGAGAAGGAGCTGGCTCACTCTGTGGGGATGAAAGCGGGGTAGGAACCAGGGAAGGGGAGAGTTCCTTCTGCGAGGTGGGAGATCTGAGTTCTTTGTATGGCAGATGCCCAGCCCCTGCTCATGTGTATGTCCCAGGTGTATGTCACCAGAGTGGACCTGGGCACTGCAGCCTCAGGAAATGGCCTCCTCTTCTAATGGGCAAGGATACCAGGCTGTCTCATGCTTCTGAATAGACCACTCATGCTCTGGGGCTGGGAATACTGGAGAGACTGCCATTGGCAGGATCGACTTCAAGGACGTGCAACCCACACAGTGGTGCAAGGTCCCCTGTTTGGTTTAATGCTCTGTCGTTATCATCATCTCTCTCTCTCTCTCTCTTTTTTTTTTTTTGTTGCCCTCGGTAGAGTGCCATCGTGTCACAGCTCACAGAAACCTCCAGCTCTTGCGCTAGGGTGATTCTCTTGCCTCAGCCTCCCAGTCACTGGGACTACAGGGACCTGCCATAACACCTGGCTATTTTTGTTGCAGTGGCCACTGCTGTTTTACTTGGCCAGGGCTGGGTTTGAACCCATCACCCTCGGTATATGGGGCCTGCACCCTACCCACTGAGCCACAGGCACCACCCTGTTGTCATCATCTTGAAATACTTAATACTTTTTAAACAAGATGCCTACCTTTTTATTTTAACTGGGCTCTGAAAATTAGGTTGCTGATCTGTTCCACTGGGAACTGACAACCAGAGATTGCCTCACTTGTTCTGGGCTGCATGAACTTTCACAGGACTTCCTATGTAACCCCAAGAAGTGTGACAACCCTAAGAAGTCTCCAAATTCCCCACCAAGCCCTGTAGAAGGAACTAACCCAGTTTCATGTGGTCATAAACCCTAGGGAACATGTTATTTTATGGATAGATACAGGGCTGTCTTACCTCTTGCACTAGGTTGATTTTTTTTTTTTTTCTTTTTTAGCTCTTAGCTTTTCTTTTTTAGCTCTGGGGACTTAATGGAGGCACAATGCCCAAGGCTGGTGATATAGGAGTGAATATGACAATGCCTCTTCCCCAAGGAAGCTCAGAGCCTAGAGCACAACATGCAGGAGTGAACCCACAGCTCTTACTGCAGGCAGCACGTTGGTGCTGAGATGGGTAACAAGGGCCAAGGGAAGCAGCACAATTGGTTCTGCACAGATAGGATCAGGGGGCATGTGGCAAGGCCCTGAAAGTGAGTAAGAACTCTCTGGGTGAAGCGGCGATGGATGTACAAGTCAGATATTTGAGTAGAATACCCCTGCTGAGGCGTCTGCTGTCTTGTCATGGTGCTACAATGTGAGGCTGTAAATGCTTAAATAACCGTCTTGTGCTGTGGTCATTATAGAGCTGCAAAACCACTTTAGGGCCTGGTTCAAAGGACCACTTGGTAATCAGATCTTTCTTGATTATGTGGTGGGATAACATTTGGAAATACTAGCAGATATGTTTTTTTCTAGCACACTTTTTACCTGGCGACCATTGCCCTGGCTGGAGAGCTGGGCTTAGGAGCATCCTTCCCTTGGGAAAGGCAAATGACAGCAGAGGCCTTGGCCAGGCTCTGGCTGCAAAAAGCAGAGACTGTGAGGGGCCTCGGGGACTAGTCAAGTCAGAGGGAGTCACAGAGAAGATCTGCACTCTAGGATTGGGTAGAGTTTCCCCAGACTAGAGGAAGGGAGAGCCAGAGGGGATGAAGAGATGCTGAGGGTCCAACACAGGGTGCTGTGCCATCCTTCTTCAAGGTGTCCTGGGAAGAGGACAGTTACTGCAACAGGCAGCTATAGGCAGTGATCATCAGGCATATTAAACCTAACAACTCCTTCATGTAGAAAATATTTTGTGAGTTTCCCTGCTCTATCCTAAGTAAAATGAAATTCACAGGTAATATAACTCCAGTGACTGTGACAACCAATTAACATGTCCACAATTTCCAAAATATCTTATAGAGAATGTACCCATCCTGACTGAGAGTCACTGGTTTAGGAATTTTCTTTCTTGGATAGAAACCAGGGAGGAGAAAGATTGTAGAAGAGGAGTAATTGTGAGGTGGGGCTACCTAGAGCAGCCTGGTACAGCACGTTCATTCCTGAGAGTCCTTGGGAACTGTAGGATGCAAACACATGTGTGTATGTGTGTGTATGTGTGTGTGTGTGTGTAGCGGGACAGGCCATGCTGTCCTAGGTATCACTGTGGAGTGGATGTAGCAGGGGAATTGGGAGGTGAAAGAGAGAGGCCAGATCCAAAGGAGCCTTGTGGTGGGAGTGAAGAATGTCCTGGCAGTGACCTGCATGACCTGTTCACCTAAATCAGGAGTGAAGACATCTGAGCAGATGCCAGCATAGATAACACAGCTGCACCCCAGCCTCACCTTGACCAAAGCTCACTGATAGAAAGAATTATAATTCTTCCACATCTGGAGTGCATGGACCAAAATTCCTACTTGCTACAATTATGTCCAGAAGAATTCCTCACTCGACTGTGTTCAGCCTCCCTCCTACCTCCTCTAACATGGGGATGCGACATGTAGCTTGTGATGTTGCCTAAATACAAATCTTTGCTGTTTAAGATTCAATTACACTTGTCCTGTGGGAGATGAAGATTCTGGTGTAGTCCAAAGATCCCAAGCATTGATCCCTGGAAGATAAAAAGTAACCATCTCTTTGGGGGACAATAGTCATATAACCTTATTTTCCACCTTTGCTAGGGAATGAGGCTATTGCCTCAGTTACTACTTAAGAGTCCTCTGATTATTACTTGAAGCCAAAAAAGTTACTTTAAAAGCAATTTAATCAAGCTGTGAGTAAACTGAGAGGTATATTTTCTTATACAGATGAATGAAATGTAAACTACTAATTGCATATAGATTATATTTGTAGGAGTTTAATTGCGATCGCTGATTCCTTCACAGTTGTTCTTAGTTTTTGGTTTTCCGGTTGGAGATGTGTTTGTTAACAGCTTTGAGATTCTTCCCTCCATCCAACTTGCTCATTAAAAGTATACTTGCTGAAGTGTTTAGTTTGTGAAATTCCCGGGGAGAGGTCCTGGGGGGGATGCAAGTGTGAGTCAGGTATAGATACTCTGTGGAGGTTATCAGCCTTCTTGACCCTTTGTTTTCTCCATTATATTTTTATTTATTTATTTATTTATTTATTTATTTATTGTGGAGAAGGGGCGGGGAAAGAAGGCGGGGGAAGAGGTGCGTGACAGGGTTGGGCCAGTGGCATAGTACCACATTGGCTGTATCTAGGTAGAGGCAGTTTCAGGCCGGGCCTTGCTGAGTCATTGCTACGCGGAAGTAGCTCGATGAATCTACTTCTAGTCAGGCTCGGGAAGTTGCACTAGGCCTCAGGCACATGGCAGGGCCCAACAATTCC
>CAUYPK010016350.1:0-12198 GCA_963574355.1 Loris lydekkerianus | reverse complement strand
AATGAGAAAGGAAATATAATTATAGGATTCGATGTGGCTTACCTGGGAATAATATTTACACAGTCATAATGTAAATATTTAACGTTGATTTAACCAAAATTGGTGGTATAACTATATTGGGAGGATGAGCACAGGGAAAGTGTGTGCAGCCAGTTTAATAAAGATGATAAACAATTTTAGATGGTATTCACTGTATGCCAGGCATTATTCTAAGTTCATTATATATTCAATTTTTAATCTTAACAGTCACTATATCGATTGATTGAGGTAGATACTGTTATTGTCCATCATACACATGAGGAAACTGAGGTCCATGGCAGTAAAGCAACTTGCATAAGGTCGTACAATTAGTTAAGTACTGGATGTAGGATTTATAGCCAGGTAATTTCTTTCCGGAGTCCAAACTCGCAGCTACTGTGCCTTACAGTCTTACTTTCTTTCCATGGGAGAAAGTCAAAAGACAATATCTAACATCAGTAAACCCACAAGAAACAGGATAAGCACATAATTTATGAAGAAGGGCATAAATACAAATGGGGGAAAAAACAGATAGAAGAGTTGAAAGTGATTGTTTCTGCTCAGGAGGTAACTGGGATTGTGGTTTTTCTTGTTGTTACAGTATAGCAGTAATGTTTGACCTTTTAAATCTTTTAAACATCATTTTAATTAAGATTAATTTTTTTTTTTTGAGACAGAGTCTTATTATGTCATCCTCGTAGATTGCCGTGGCGTCATAGCTCACAGAAACATCAAACTCTTGGGCTTAAGTGATTCTCTTGCCTCAGCCTCCCAAGTACCTGGGACAAGCGCCTGCCACAACACCCAGCTGTTTTTTGTTGTTGTTGTTTTAGTTGTCATTGTTGTTTATCAGGCCCCTGCAGGATTCGAACCCGCCAGCCCCAATGTATGTGGCTGCCCCCCTAACCACTGAACTACAGGCACCGAGCCATTAAGATTAATTTTCTAAAAAGACAGATGACAGAAATAATGTGCCTGGGTAAGTTAACTCAGGGAATGGACAGGGAGTGACCCAGAAGAGAAACTTAAAAAGGCCCTAATGGGTAAATTATGCAAGGAGAAAGAGAGAGACAGAGAAAACAGAGAGAAAGGTTTCCACAGAGAAGTGAAAACAAAAGGATGAGATTCTTAGAGAAATGTCAGAAAGTAAGAGTCGGAGAGAATGAGAAGGGAAGAGATTGAATAGGCTGAGACACACGGTCTAAATACTTGTCCTTTGCTGCAGAGCCAGACAGAGAGCAGCTGCTTCACTGAACTTGGGTGGGCAGAATGTAAGGAGTCCGGAGGCTTCATGAAGAACAATTTTGATCTGGGTTTCTAACAGGAGACTTTTCCTCCCTCAGTGATGAAGTCAGCAGCCAGAAACTGCTCTGTCCTTTAAACTGAAGGCAGAACTGCAAAGCACATGAGGTGCCTGATTAAAACCTGAATGATGTCAACCTAAGCCAAAGCATAATGTGTAATAAAACCATGTAAACTTGGAGCAAATCCCTTAATTTCTCAATTGTCTCTTTTGCAAAAAATAAGTATAACAAAGAATGCATATGTATAAGCACATCATACCTTTAAAAGCCATTTTTCTTTCTCCAATTCCCCAGGCCGCTTTTTCAGGTGATACAGATGAGGCCGGGGGTGGGGAGAAGTCGGTAGCACAAATTACACAGCTAGTTAATGGTGAAACCTAAATTCTCATTCTATATTTAATTCACTTCTCTTTGCAAGCATTGTCTCAATTAAGAGTCAGAGAACCCTATGCAGTAAAAAAGTGTATATATTATTCCAATTTACAAAGGAGGAAACCAAGATACAGTATGTTGCCTGGCTCACTACATAAGAACCAGGACCCAAACCCATGCCTTTTGTGGTAAATTCGGGGCTTTTCCAAACACACTACCTGTCTTGTGAGTAAAGGAGACATCGACGACAGCGGGCCTGGGAGTGGTCCCACATACTCTGCCTTGTTCTCAGAATAACCATTTGTCTGATTTTTTTCTTTTTAATTTAGAAAATAAGACTGTGGCAACAAGGACAGCTAGAGTTTACTCCTACACCATCAGCAGGGTGAGTCTCGCTCCAGGAGAAGGCTGGGAAGAGACCATGCGGAGGAACTGGTGAGCCCCGGACTCCGTGGGCTCAACCCTGGGGCCTCAGGGGAGCTGTCCTCCCCCCGGGGGCTCAGGGGTGCTGTCCCCCCCCCGGAATCTGTCCTCCCCCCTCAGGGGATCTCTCCTCCCCACTCAGGGAAGCTGTCCGCCTGGCTGCCCGGCCCCCCAGCCCGACAGTCTCGCGGCCAGCGCCGCCGGCTCAGGCGGACCGTCTGGGAACCCGCAGGATTATCCCTGCAGTCCTCCCTCGGGTCCTCGTCCGCCCCCCACCCTGCCCCACAGCACCGCGGCGGGGCCGAACTCGAGGCCTGGAGCAGCTGGGTCCGGCGGGGCGAGCGGAGCCCCCGACTCTTCCTCCTCCTCCTCCTCCTCCTCGGGCGCGGGGATCGCGCCGGGGCCGCCAGCCCGCGTGGCCGCGCTCCACCCTGGGCCGGCGACGCTCAGTCCTGGCCGCCGCCCCGTCGGCCCGCAGCCTCCGCTCGTCCCCGCACCCCCCACCCCTTAAACGGCCGATGTTGACAAGTTGAATGCCGCGGGAATAACGGCCATTTGTTCTGGTTATTGCGGCCGTATTGAAGCCAGATGTGCGCGACGCCGACACTGACATGGCGCATCTGGCGGGGGTTTTGGTTTCCCTCGCGGAGTTTACCACATCCACCTCGTCTACTAGAAGACAGGAGGCGAACATCTGGAAGTCATTACAGCTGTCACGCTTCAAGGGGATCCTGTACCACCGAGAAGAGAATTCAGTACGTAACTGGACAGAATTGTCCAGCCCGTGCTGTCAGCGCAGATTGGGACGCTGGCCGGGAAGCGGCCGCCGCGCGCAGTTGGCCTCCCGGCCTGGGGCGGCGCCCGCCCAATGAGCTCGGCCCTTCCCCGCAGCCCCGGCGCAGAGGCTCAGGCCGCTGGGCCCGGTCCTTACTGAACGCCAGAGTCTTTGTTGATCCTGGGTCCCCACAGGGCTAAGAGGGCCCTTTCTTTTCCCATTTGATCTCAGTTTTTTGCGAGTTTAAGTTAGACTTTGCTTATTCCTCCCTCTCCCCCCCCTTCCGTTCATACTTTCTCCTGCTCCTGGCACTCGGCCCTCTCACCTTCCCCAAGCTGTTGGATTTGACCTCTTCTTCCTTTCCCAAAGCAAACAATCCTGAGCCATGCTTATTCTGATTTCCCCCCTTTCCTCCTGCCTAGAAATCCCCTCCTCTCTTCAAGTCAATCTAAATCTTTTCAACCCTTCCAGGTCTACCTCAAGTTTATTTTCTTCTCTGAAACCCTTCCTGACCTCTCAAGCCTCCACTGATCTTTCCTTCTGTGTGTTTACACCCTAATTAAGTATAAGCCCAGGACGAGGAAATACCAGCTTACATTTTTCTATCTCCTGCATCAGCCGGCAGTATAGTAAGCCCTCCATAAACCCTTGTTGAATAAAACCATTAATTAACATTTTCTTGATTAAGAAAAAAACGAATCAATGTTTTCTGGTCTTTCCACATAATTTCTACTATCTACCTCTCATGAGAAGACTTAATGTTTATGTATAATGTGTCTTGGACTTTTTGGAAAAGCAACTCTAAAAATCTAGTAAATAATAATACCTGAAGAATTCTATCAATCGTAATTTCATTGACTTGAAATTCTGCCTGCCATAGGGCATTGATAAATTGATTTTAGAAAATGAAGTATAGTGGAAAGACAACAAAGTCACAAGTCAGAGGTTCTCAGTGAGTCCTGTTCTCAAGACTGCCCCCTGGGTGCGTGCCTGTAGCTCAAGCACAAGGCACCTGCCATATATGCCAGATTGGTTCGAATCCAGCCCAGGCCTGTCAAACAACAATGACAACTACCACCAAAAAATAGCTGGGCACTGTTGTGGGTGCCTTAGTCCCAGCTACTTGGGAGGCTGAGACAAGAGAATCGCTTATGCCCAGCAGTTGGAGGTTGCTGTGAGCTGTGATGCCACAGCACTCTACCAAGGGTGACAACTTGAGGCTCTGTCTCAAAAAAAAAAAAAAAAAAAGTGTGCCCCTAACTTGTCGTAGAGATCTTGGACAGTAACTCACCTTCTTCTTCTTTTTCTTTTTCTTTTTTTCTTTTTTTTTTTTTTTTTTTTTTTTTTTTTTTTTTTTTTTTGGCCATTTTAGCCAAGGTCAGGTTTGAACCCACCACCTCCAGTTTGAACCCAGCCCGGCCAGCTAAAACAGCAGTGGCCAGGTGTGAACCCACCACCTCCGGTAGGTACATGGGGCTGGTGCCCTACTCCTTTGAGCCACAGTAACTCACCTTCTTTATGCCTCTCATCTCCTGTAAAAAGAAAACAAGTTGTAGCCAATGGCCTCTTCCTGGTATTGGACAGAGCTGGGGGCACTTTCCTGAGAAGAGGCAGCTTCCTGCCAGAGCAGCTCCTCTCCACCAATTTTAGATCTGTTCAGGAGTCAGAGGGCAGCAGTTTCCTTCATTCAGTGTTTCACAGCTCAGTACCCAAACAACATTGGCTCAGATATGACTGGAAGAAGAGCAGTGTGAGGAAGGAACAAGCATGAACTGCAGCAGGATTTAGCTGTTGTGTGTGGTCAGCATTTTCAAACTCAGGACATGCCCCTTCAGCAAGCATTGGGAAAGACCAGGCAACCCAGCTGTTGACGGACTTTTTTGGGCTTTGTCCTCCTTTTATGTATTGCTATGACTGCAAAGCCCCCTGCTCTATCCTTGCTATACACAGTAGGTAAGAATATTGGAGGAAGGCTGGGCACGATGGTTCATGCCTGTAAATCCCAGCACTCTGAGAGGCCAAGGCACGAGGATAACTTGAAGTCAGGATTTCAAGACCAGCCTGGGCACATAATGAACCCTCATCTCTACAATAAATAAAATAATTATCTGAGTGTGGTGGCACACACCTGTAGTTACAGCTATTCAGGAGGCTGAGGCAGGAAGATCACTTGAGGCCAGGAGTTTAAGGCTGCAATGAGTGCACTGTAGCCTGGGTGAAAGAGCAAGATGAGAGAGACAGAGACAGCGAGAAAGAGAAAGAACTCAGGCGCAGCACCTGTGGCTCAAGCGGCTAAGGCATCAGCCACATACACCTGAGCTGGCGGGTTCAAATCCAGCCTGGGGACTGCCAAACTACAATGACGACTGCAACCAAAAAGCCAGGTGTTGTGGTGGGTGCCTGTAGTCCCAGCTACTTAGGAGGCAGAGGCAGGAGAGCCAGGGCTCCATGGCCTCTGCTGTCCTGCCCTGTGGAGGGGCAGATTCCTTTTACTGTCTGACCTTTCTTTCTTTCTTTCTTTCTTCTCTTTCTTTCTTTCGACAGAGTCTTATTCTATCAGCCTGTGTAGAGCATTGTAGTGTCATAATAGCTCATAGCAACCTCAAACTCTTGGGCTCAAGAAATCCTCTTGCCTCTGCCTCCCAAGGAAGTAGGACTACAAGCACCTGCCACAATGCCTGGCTAGTTTTTTCTATTTTTAGTGGAGACAGGTCTTGCTCTTGCTCAGGCTGGTCTCAAACTCCTGAGCTCAAGGGATCCTCCCTCCTGGACCTCCCAGGCATGAGCTACCCACTGGGCCTTTGACCCTTATCTATAAAATGAAGCACTTGGATGAAATAATCTCTAAATTTTTTAGCTCCTAAATTATATAATTCATTTACAAACCATCTTTGAACACAAATTAGCATATCATTTCTGAACTCCAAATCCCAGCCCTGGTCTTTCCTAAACTCTCAAGGCTGTGAGAGTCCCTCACAGAAAGGAACTTGGGGGCATTACAGTGCTGAAATCCCTTTGTTTCAGTCCTTCAAGTGAGGAAGAAACTTTCTTGCCTTCTCTCAGAGAGGGCCTGGCTGCAGTAGGAAGATTGCACATTAATGACCTAGCAAATCTTCCTCAAACAGGAATGATACTTAATTAAACTCCATTAAATCATAACTCCTGGCTTCTGTTTTTGGCCTCTTACTACTAAATCCAGAAATAAATACTTCCTCCATCCCTGGGGCTATTGAATTAAAAGTGCATAAGCTCACTTCCACTATATCCACCTTCCTTCCTGTCTAAGCACTCTCAGAAGCACACGTCACTAGGCATGTCAGACTCTTTCAGAAGAAAAGATGGTCATTTCTAATTTGTCTTGGTTTATGAGCAACTTGACAATTTGACTAACTACTAAAAAGCCAGGACTATATCATCCTCTCATAAAAAGCTAATAAAAAAGGCTGTTAATGCAGCCCATTAGCCAGCTGAAAATGAGAGGTTATGCAATCATTGTCTTCGCTGGGAGGACCTCAGTTCTCCAGGAAGAGTTCACTGTACACCCAGAAAGTCATCAAGAGGGAAGTTCATGTTTTTCTGCTCCCAGTTAGGGAGCTTGGGCATTTAAGCATCTTGCTCCCCCTTTCCCTCCCAGAACTCTTCTCTCTAACGTGTACCTCTTGCTTTCCCTATAAAATATCTCTCTTCAGACTCAGTTCCTGTCTGTGGACACATCCTCCCACATTTCTCTGCTGCGTTCTCCTAAGGGCAAGCGCTAGAAGCCTCTATTTTTAGGAAAAACAAAGTGCTTGGAACAACAGGCTAGGTACTTAGGCTGCCCTTACAATGTCAAGCAATTTGGGGGCTTCCAGGAAGAACTTCCTTTCTCAAAAACTTCCTGTCCTCTCCTTAACTCTGCTGTTCAATTCCTTGGGAACCTTGAAGTTTTCCATTATTCGACAGTTCTCTTGTAAAGACTCCGGAAAGGGACTGTGGGTGCCATATCCCCTTTTCTTCCTTCTCTGAATGAAGTCCTAGCATTCTGCCTGGTTTATGTGGCACTTTTTCATCCAGGGACATGCTCTGTGAGCTTTGGCAAATCACCTTTCCTCTCCAGATCACAAATTCCCCTTTCTTAGGATGACTCAGAGAAGATACACTCTAACTTTCAGCAGAAACATCTGTCCTTGTCCTAGGCCCAAGGACAAGTTCTGACTGAAAGGACTTTGCAGAACAGGAAAGTCTGAACCAACCTTCCTGTTCCATTCCCACTCTGACCACACAGGGGCAACCCCTCTTGAGATGCAGCCTCACCTCTGTGTGCTTCTCATCTTCCTGCTGGTGTGTCTTGAAAGGATGATACAGAGACACACCCACTTGCTCAGCATTGCCAGGGCAGGAAGTTTACGTGGAATTGATTTACTCTCAAGTTCAACTTACTTTCAATATGACTCAAGGTGCTGCTAGAGCAGGGTACAGTTCAGGATCAGTTCAAACAGAATCCACATGAAGGAATCAGAAGGCATGGATGGTTTTAGGCACTGAAAATGTTCTGCTTCTGATAGCAACGAATTTGGTTTTTATTTTTGTGGCAGCTGAGGCATACGGGGTCACATGGAGGACCATGTGCTTTCTAGGTGCATACACTGGGTTCCATAAATATTTTCTTTGACTCTCAGCCACTCCTTCACTGGAAGGGCAACACCCGGACAGGGATGTCCCAGAAGAATGGAGAACAGGGGGTGTTGATACAAAGGCTTTGGGAGAAGAAAAAAACCTAAAACAAGCTTCATACTTCCCTGTTTCAATTCCTTTGCTGAGTCTGTGCCCCTCTGAGCATTCTCCGTGGTGAACGACAGTCCCTAGCATGGCCCCAGCACAGGAGGGATGGCCCAGGACCCTGGGCACATGCCCAGCTGCTCTCTATAGCAGTTTCATCCCAGGAGGAAAGCTCCATCGGAATAGGTAGGCCAGACATTTTTAAAAGGGAAGTGTAGTACTTTCTCTCTTTCTCAAGGGTAGCCCCGTGGAAGGAACAAGAAGCAAGCCCCTACCTATCGGTCTTGACGCCTACACATGATCCAGCTCCAAAGCTGTGCCTGAGAACCCCCAATGGGTAAAGCCCTGCCACTGACTTGGTGATGAACACAGCACGTCCCACCCAGCAGTCAGATGTCACCCCTCAAATTCTGAAACCCAGCCATTGGGATTCATTCAGTAGGCCATGATCAAGCCCAACTGCCCTTGTGCAAAATCCAGCTCTCTGTCCTCTGAAATTCTCCTAGCTTCCCAACGGATAAAGAAGTCTCTTTCTCCTTGCTCTTCCTTAAGCTTCCGCATTCCCTCCCACCTCTGCTCTATAAACTGTTCTCTCTGTTTCTCCTTTCCCTGAGGCTGTTCCACTGCAGCATCCTCTACCTTCTCTCTGTTCAGCAGGGGAGCTAGATAGGTTTAAGTCCTAACGACCATACTGCCACCTCCACAATTCCATCCCATTTGGAAACCTGATTTGCCTGCTCCAGGGTGTCCTGGCCACCGGCTCTTGAGACCAACAAAAGAGTGGGAAGTGACCTTGGGAGGTCGTTTGGTCTAGCCTCCCGCATCTAGACAGGTGACCCTCCAAATCTCACCAAAACGATTATTCTGCCCCGTCTTCTGATAACCCTGCTACAATTCAATGTTCTTCCTTAGATTAAACCTGACTTTTTCCTGCTCTAATTTAGGTCCCAGTATCTCTCATCCCATCCTTTGTATCTGTGACAAAGAACCGATGAGTGTTTGCTTTCTGTCCTCAGCCTTCTCTTGTGCAGAGAAAGTTTCCCCAGAAATAAAACTCTGATTGTTCTCCTTCCTTCCCACTTGCCCCCTCTAAGCACCCTCTAAATCAGACCTGAGGCTCCGGAGGGAGTAATATCCTTTCTCTTGCAGCTGGTCTGAGTTTCGTCGTCTGGGAGACTGGGCTTAGAACAGCTTGAAGTTAGCACAGGGGCGAATGAAGCTTTAAATCTCCAGCACTTAACAGCCTCTCCACAGCCTCAGAGGTAACCGCATTTTCTTGCTTTCTCCCTCTCCTCTCTCCATATATCTATGTAATCTCTGTTCACTGGAGCCTGACTCCAGCCCTCTGTCTGTACTGCTCTGGTTGTGCTGAAAGAGGGAAGGTTGGGGAGGAAAAATTAATAGACACAGGCTCATAAAAACAACAGGCTCTCTAGAGCGCACATCAAGAAATAATTAACAGAATGAACTCCGGAGGTAGAGAGAGAGGGGCAGGGGGCTTAGCAGGCTGAGACTGATGCCTCTAACTTTCATTTCCAAAGGGGCTGTGGCTCAGTGGGGAGGGATTTCTGTGCTTTTTTCTCCGTTCTGGTGGGTTGGATTCATTGCTGAATATTGTTAAGTCACTAAGCTCTTTAAAGGCCAGGATGGTGTTCATATTTCTTTGTGTCCCCCTGAGATCCTCAAACTGTGCCACACCCTAATGAGACAAAGAACATTGACATTTGTCAAGGGTCTGTTATGTGCTGGGCACAATGCTGCAACTTTATGTCCTGGTTGAGTATCAGTTGAGGGTGTTTCAGACTTCAGCAATGAGTGCAATCGTCTTCCTATGACCCAGGACAGCAACTACCAAAGAGCTTGTGATTCTCAGGGAGCAAAATCACTTCTCACACCCTAACCCTGCCTCTTCGCCTTCCCTTTTTTTCTCCAATGGGCACAGCTTTCTTTGCTATGATGGAGTACGAAGGAGGGAGGCTGGTATTTAGAGATCCTTTAAATATCTAAAAATGTCCAGATGAGGAAGCCCCAGGAATGCCCCAGGATAGCAGGAGTGTGGCGGAGAGGGAGAGGGCTTCCTCCCGTTCTCACAAGCAGATCCATTGCTCTGGCTTTCTTCCTTTGAGCTCCAATGAAAATACCTTAAAAGAAACGGTCCTCGGGTGCTGCTATTACTTCTCATCACACTCTATTAGCATTACTTTCTAATTTTTTAAACAATTGTGGACAGATATTAAAAAGGAAGGTTCCGTGGGGCGGCGCCTGTGGCTCAAGGAGTAGGGTGCCAGCCCCATATGCCGGAGGTGGCAGGTTCAAACCCGGCCCTGGTCAAAAACTGCAAAAAATAAAAAAGTAAAATAAAATAAAATAAAATAAAAAATAAATAAAATTAAAAAAAAAAGGAAGGTTCCAGATACAGGCATCTTCCCCTGGGAAGGCAGACCTGGGTGGCATCCCCAGGATAGCCACTGGCTGCAAGAACAGGGAGCGCTGGAATGAGACAGACCAGATCTGTGATCCCAGCTCCACCTTTCCCACCTACGGAAACCGAAGCACCTTACTCCACTTCTCTGGTCTCTCTCTCACTCTCTTTCTCTCTCTCAGTTTTCTTTTTTTAACTAAAAGACTGTTTTCTGAACAGTTTGGGGATTACAGACAAAATTAGCAGAAAATGCAGTGTTCCCTCGAATCCCTTCGCACCCCTCCCTGCTAGTTGCCCCTATTATTAGCATCTTCATAGGTTTTGACAGACGTATAAAGACTTGTATCTACCACTACCATATCCTACACGATAGTCTCACAGCCCTAAACACCCTCTGTGCTCCACCTGTTTGTCCCTCCCTCCTTCCCTCCACCCACCTTAACCCTTTGAAATCACTAATCTTTTTACTGTCTCTATAGTTTTGCCTTTTCCAGCATGTCACATAGGTGGAAGTGTATATGAGTCTGAAACTGAGTTTGAAAACGAATCCTAGGAAAAGTGCTACATACCTTACTGCTAAATATCACTATGGTCGCCTTTGAAGTACCCGTCTTAAGAAGCTATGCGCTGACACTAGCACCTAGTCCACTCTTCGAAGCAATTTTGGAACCCTTTCTTGAATGGCCATCAGAGCTAAGGTCCTACAAGGAACTCATCAATGATTAAAAGCAAAAGGCTGTTGAAGTTTGCCAAGACCTTTTAGAGAAGCAGGATGATGTTTTGGGCCATGTTATTACTGTTGATGAAGTGTGGGTGGACCAACACAACCTGAAACAAAGCGTCAAAGTGCACAATAGAAGTCAGCCAATTCCCCGCAACCAAAATGCTCTGTCAGTACAAATCAAGAGTCAGGACAATGTGGCTAAACTTTTTTGATATCAGAGGGATTGTTCATTATGAATTTATGCCAACTGGACAAACAGTTAACCAAGCTTACTCTTTGGAATTGCTGAAAAAGCTGCGTGAAAAAGTTAGACAAAAACAACCCAAACTTTTTGCCAACAATTCATGGCTCTTGGATCACAACAATGCACCAGCTGATACGACATTGTCTGTGAGGGAGTTTTTAGCCAATAAACTAATAAGAGTACTGGGGCACCCCCTGTACTCACTTGATCTGGTCCCCAATGGATATTTTCTTTATCCAAAGATAAAGGAAATATAGAAGACATTTTGATGACATTCAGGACATCAAGGGTAATAGGATGATGGCTCTGATGGCCATTCCAGAAAACGAGTTCTACAATTGCTTTGAAGGGTGGACTAGGTTCTGGTGTCAGTGCCCAGCTGCCCAAGGGGAGTGCTTTGAAGAAGGCTGTGCTGATATTCAACAAGAAGATAACGTAGCACTTTTCTAGGGTGAGTTCACAAACTTAATTGTCACACCGTGTAAGTGTATAGTTGTTTCATATTGGCTTCTTTCATTTGGCAATGTGAATTTAAGTTTCTTTTTGTTTTTCATGGCTTAACAGTTCATTTCTGTTCATTGCTGAGCTCCCCCCTCCAATTTTTGGGGGGTTTTTTTGAGACAGACTCTTACTATGTTGCCCTCAGTAGAGTGCTGTGGCATCAAAGCTCACAGAAACCTCAAACTCTTGGGCCCAAGTGATTCTCTTGCCTCAGCCTCCCAAGTAGCTGGGACTATAGGCATCAGCCACAATGCCCAGCTATTATTTTTGTTGTTGTTGTAGTTGTCTTTGTTGGTTAGCAGGCCTGGGCCAGGTTTGAACCTGCCAGCCCCAGTGTATGTGGTTGGTGCCCTAATCACTGAGCTACAGGCACCAACATTTTATTTTATTTTATTTTATTTATTTATTTTATTTAATCTGAAATAAAATTTTTATTTTTTATTTATTTATTTTTTTTTTTTATTGTGGAGAAGGGGCAGGGAAAGAAGGCGGGGGAAGAGGTGCGTGACAGGGTCAGGCCAGTGGCATGGTACCACATTGGCTGTATCTAGGTAGAGGCAGTTTCAGGCCGGGCCTTGCTGAGTCGTTGCTATGCGGAAGTAGCTCAATGGATCTACTTCTAGTCAGGCTCGGGAAGTTGCACTAGGCCTCAGGCAC
>CAUYPK010016346.1:0-80349 GCA_963574355.1 Loris lydekkerianus | reverse complement strand
TTTGGAATTCTAATTCGATCTTGTTTGCTATCCAGATCCTGAATTCAATTTCTGACATCTCAGCTATTTGTTTGTGCATGGGGTCTTGTGCTGTTTCTGCCCCATTGATCCTTGGGGGAGTTGATCTACTCTGATTATTCATCTTGCCAGAGTTTTTCTGTTGATTTTGCCTCATGATTGTTTTTCACCATTGCCTCTGGCTGTTCTCAGAGTTGGGGAGGTGTCTCTCCAAGATTAGACCCTAGCGAGATCACTCTATTGTTGCTGGATCTTTGTAGGGAGTGACCCTGTGTAGTTCCTCTGGGGCTGCTCTAGCTAGGGAGTTCTGGTTGTGGAAGCAGCTCCGATGTGTGACATGCCCCGATTCAGCAACAGAGCTGGGGGTGGTGCACACAGTTCTGGGAGTGCCTGGCGTCCAGTGACTTTGGCACAGAGAACCCAAGGCTCCAGCAGTCTTTGGCCAGGAGAAGGGCTCTGCACAGAGGCAGGGAGTGGTACAGGGGGCACACAGCTACCAGAGTCCCTGGCTAGATGAACGGGCTAGTGTGGAGGCTAGGAGGACACAGGAGGGAGGACGCAGGGTTGCGTGGCTTCCGCAGTTCCTGGCCAGGGAATGTGGAGGCCCGGTGGGTGCGGGTCACCAGTCGGGGCTCACTGCGCAGCTCTTATGGAGGTCTGGGTGGTGCCAAGCCCAGGAGTTTGAGGTTGCTATGAGCTGTGATGTCATGGCACTCTACCCAGGGCAACAGCCCAAGGCTCCAGTGTGCCAAAACCGTCTCACTCTGCCCCTAACAATTAAGGCTGTAAGGCAGTTCAGTCCTCGCCTTTAGGCTTTGTCCCGCCCGATCCTTGCTCTGGGACCCTGAGGGCAGAGCTTGCCAGAGCAGTTTTTTCACACAATGGCTTCCTGTGCCCAGCTCAGTGGCTCAGTCTGGGGCCCCAAACAATGACCAAAGTTCTCCACACTCCTGCTCAAGCTCTTCCCAAGGCAGCTCAACTGAGCACCAAGTCCAAGAACACCAAAAGAGGTCACAGGTAAGGCCTTTCCAATTTGCAGTCTCACTGCTGCTTGTACTCACGGTTGCCGGTGTGATTAAGTCAATGGAACACACGCAGCCACTTGCCAGTTTTCCACTGTTTTTGTCCTCCTGGGGTCCAGAAGTGTCTTGCTGGCTCCCTGTATCCTCAAAGGGATCATCATAGGCAGATCCCACCGACCAGAGATGTCTGGAGTCTTGTCTCCCCACACTCTCCGAGCCCAGTTGCAGGGAAGCTCGGCCTCCATCTTTAATCTTCTTCCACGTCCCTGTTTTAAATCATTATTGAAGCTTTTACTCTAAATGTTTTTAAGATATAAAATAATAAAGAATAAAGTCTTTCAGAAAGAAGGTGAATTACAAAAACTGCAAATGTTTCATAGACCTAACAAACAAAAAATGTGAGAATGGGTTCTTAATCAAGGTAGGGAACAACTGCCAAGGGTAAATATTAGAGAGTCTATTTCCTTCAGAAGCTCAGAGTCTAGGGTAGGCAAATTTTTTTCTGGAAATGGCCACATAGAAAATGTTTTTGATTTTTGTAAGCCATTTCATCTCTGCCTTTGTATTATGGATGCTCAGTGGTATAGTACCACCAAATACTGCTTTTACTATACTTTATAGCCCAAAAACTACCATAGACAATGAATACATGAGCATAGTTATGTTTCAATAACATTTTATTTATAGACACTGAAATTTCAATTTCATATCATCTTCATTTGTCATGAAGTATGATTCTTCATTGATCTTTTTCAGCTGTTTAAAAATGTAAAATTTCATAGTTCACAGGTTGGACAAAAATAGGTGACAGGTCATAATTTGCCATCCCCTAATTCTATTGATTTGGAAAGAAACCTTCATTTTATAATGTGGTGTCAGGGCTAAAATTGTCATTAGAAAAGGGATACTTTGTTAAAAGTGGAGAATAATGTTTCCCCCCTTCCGCTATTTGAAGATGTATTGCAAAAGCTTTTGGTGTTATCATTTGCAGACATTTTATATCAGCAGTCCCCAACCTTTTTGGCAGCAGGGACTGGTTTCATACAAGACAATTTTCTATAGACAGAGTAGGGGATGATTTTGATATAAGTATGCAAGCAATTGATTTGATATGGTTTCTGTGCAGTCAAACCTCTCTGCTAATGATAATCTGTATTTGTAGCCACTCCCCAGCACCTGTGTCCCCGCCTCAACTCGGGGCATCAGGCATTAGCTTCTCATAATGAGTACAAAACTGAAGTCTCTCACATGCACGGTTTATGGTACAGTTCGTGTCCCTATGAGAATGTAATGCCACCACTGATCCAACAGGAGGCAGCGCTCAGGCGGTGATGCCAGTGACAGGGGGTGGCTGTAAGTACAGATAAAGCTTTGCTCACTCACCTGCTGCTCACTTCCTGTTGTGCAGCCTGGTTCCTAACAGGCCACAGGCCAGTACTGGTCCTCAGCCTGGGGTTTGGGAACCACAGTTTTGTATGATAGAATTTCTGTCTTATTCAGAAGGAGATCAGATGTGTAGAAGTCAGAGAAAATAGTCGATGATTCCACCTGAGGAGGGGCTAGAAGGGCCTTCTCTTCAACTAGTTCTAAAAAGAAATAGATCCTTGGTATTTAAGATGGAGAAAAGTTGGCTGTGCGAAATATTGAGGCCAAACTATTAACAGGATTTTTAATTTTATTCCAAGCCTGTCTATGATTCTAGGGCTGAAAACAAGTCTTGAAAGGTTTGATTCCAAGATGAATATTTCAAGTCACCTACCATCTAAGCTGCTGGGTGATTAGGGCTAAATTAAGCAAAGAGTGATAATAGCCAAGAATTTGGGAGAAAGGTGACAATCTTTTATCCCAGGCCTTATTTAAAAGCTTGCTATTAATGAAATTTTCAATCCTAGTTCTGAAAATAGTTATTACAAGTAGATGTACGATGAAGGATTTGACTTACAAGAGGAGAAGCTATTTTATCCTCTCTCCTCCATCTCTCCCCAAAGTCAGATAATCAATAGAATCACCTAGAGGCATCTTTCAAATGATCAATTTCCTGATCCTAAATCAACTGAATTCAGAATCTGCAGTGGTAGTATGAGATCATCTGCTGGTTTGGAGTGGTGGTGTGAGAACATTTATTGGTTTTTTGGTTCCTCCCTCTTTTTTTATAAACTCCCTGGGTTATGCTGATGAACACACCTTCCAAGGTTAGGAAGCACAGCATTTGAGCAGGTGTTCTCAAACTTGACTGAACATCAGATTGGGTTGAACTTTGTAAGGCATAGATGGCTGGGGCCACTTGTAGAGATTGGGATCTGTGGGTCTGGGTTGAGCCTAAGAAATATGCGAAGTAAATAATAATAAACAAATTCCTGCTGCTGATTCTGCTTATCTGAACACACACTTGTTGAAAACAAATGCTTTAGGTGATAATCAAGGCCCCTACTCCCTCCAGGTGGCTACATAACCTCTATAACAGAGATAGAGGGAGAGAAGATAAAGTAGCTTCTTCTTTTATTGAGTAAGGAAGCACCATATTGTTGGCTCAGGTTCAAGGTTTGAACTACTTAAAAATTGTCTCTTCAGTCCTAAACATATGAGACATTATATCAAGCCCACCAAACAATCCTTAAAGACAAACACTAAAAGCTGGAGTTTTGCCATTTAAACACTCAGCTAATAAGAAAATACATTTATCAAAACACCATGACACTGTGTTAAACGACTTTTACAGCTAGTCAGATCCAGAGGTCTCTAAAGCTGAGATGTATTCAACAAAGGTGGCATTTAGACCCTACCACTTCCTAAAAAGGGTGTTGGGATTTTGTCAGAATCAAAGATGGTGGCAGATTAGACTCGATTTCATTTCTATAAAAATACAAGAACAACATGATACAAATCTTTCTGGAAAAGGATATGTTTCAGTATGGGTTATTATTTTTATCTTTTGATAATTCTTTGGGATCTCTAAGATCTCTCCCTCTACACTCTGCTTGAAGTGAATATTGAAAATAATTTCCAGAATTCAAAATGTGATGGCTTCTTATTTGTGCCTGATATTGTTTCCATGTCAAACATGGGAGATTTGTGGCCAGCAAAATCTAGAGGTTAAGGGGACAGTGGCATCTGAGTTACCTACCCTTTATCTCATGTAACATCAGAACAACTCTATTCAAAAAAATGAAAAAATGGTTTAACACATACACACAAAACAAAACAAACAAACAAAAAAATATCTAAGGCTCAAGGTTCAGAGAGAGGAACTGTCTAAATCCTAGATCAGGATTAACATAGACTTCTGTCAGGCTTTACCAGGCCTCTCTGGTGCATAGACTCAAGGTTCTTTGACAGACACAGGTCTGTCATCTGATACAGATGTCAAGTGTCACGACCCCTATGGCCTTGGTCGTGGTCGCCACACAAAGGAAACAGGCATGAGGCAGATTGAAGTCCAAGCTTGCAAGAGGCAGGCTAACCTGAAGTGCAGGATAGCCTCGAGCAACCACCACAGTAGCTATTTATTGAGAAGGTACTTGACAGGTGAGGGGAGTATTAGACAATGACTGCCGCCGTGCTTAAGGATTGCCACAGGCTCAGCTCTCTCTCCGCAGCTCTAGAGAATGATTAAGCTTTAACACCTGTGGATGGGTTGCCGGAGGGTCTGCCCCCAAGCTGAAAATCTCCTCGTTCAGAGGCCTTCTGGCTCTCAGTGTCCTCTACAATACAGATGATTTTTTATTTCTTGTCAGAACTTGCCTTGATTTTATTTGAATTACTTTAGTTATTTTTAGGACTCACACACAGACATCAACATATTTATTTTTATAGATATTTTATAAATAGATCCAGATTTTCAATCATTTGTTTGGATATATGAAACTTCCTTCATAGGCAGTGAGGGACATGGTCAAGCTCTATAGAAATGCCTTCCCAGAGCATGCTGATTCTCATCTCCACTGAACTACATTTACCTTGGAGAGAAACATCTGTGAATGGCATGGTCCTCTGCCAAAACGTCAATCTCATCTGCTCCATGCAAGAGACCACAAAAAAGGGTAAGGCTCCAAAAAGGAAACAGACTGGAGCAGCTGAGAATAGGGCGAAGGGACCTAGAGGTGGGTACTCTAGAAAGGCAGATGTGATTTGTGGAGAGGAGAGTATGTGGCGTGGCCACAAGGGTCTCCCAGAGGGCGAGCCACAGTCAGATTCTCCAGGTACCCCAGCTGATCTATGAAGAGCAGCAGCATGCAGGGATACTTCCATCCCATCCTTTCCGCGCATGGATACTTGAGCTATTGGCAATATTAAAAGGCCTTATTTCACATTGACAGCTTCCAGAATTTTTTGCCAAGCTCCATTTGCTAGAAACACAACTTTGCTTACCAAACGGTTTGTCTTGTTTGGAATGAGAATTTCCTATTTTCCCATAAATACTTACCTTTGAAGTAATTCAGTTCTCATTTTTAATTGATACATACTGTTTCTATTATTTACAGGGTACATGTGCGTATTTATTACATGAAAAGTACATGTATCTATCCAGTCAAGTGTTTAGAGTATCCACTGCCTTCAGTATTAATAGCTCCTACATGCTGAGAGCATTTCAAGTCTTCTCTTCTAGCTAATTTAGAAATGTGCAATATGTTGTTAGCTTCGGACACCCTATTCTGCTATCAAACATTAGAACTTATATCTTCTATCTAAATGTATATTTGTACCCATTAACAACCTCTCTTCACCCCTCCTCCCATGCACACACTCTTCCCAGACTGTATCATATCATTCTAATCTCTAATTCTATAAGGTCAGCTCTTTTAGCTGCCACATACAAGTAGGAGCACACAATATATGTCTTTCTGAGCCTGGCATATTGAACTGAACACAATGGTCTATAATTTCATCCATGTTGCTGCAGAGAAAATAATTTTATTTCTTTTTATGGCTAAATGGTATGCTGCCGTGAGTGTAGGCCACATTCTCTTTGTCCATTCATCTCTTGATGGACACTCTGGTGGTCTTTTGGGTATTGTGCGGGTAAAGAAATATTAGTTTTAATAACCTCTGGTTCCCACTGAAATAAAATGGGAGAGATGCAGTTAAGTGAAATCTATTGTCATGATTGTCTATTTGTTCAGGATGAGAAGGGAAGGTTCACCTCCCACACTTAGAGGCTTCACAATTATTAACATTTAAATAGCAGCCAGGCCCTTTCTTCTCATTATAATGCATTTTTTATATCTATTGTTTACTTCAAGTGATCATATAAATGAATCCCTCCATTCTTCTAACAAGATGAGGCAACCTAAAGGACAATTTTTTGTTGTTGTCATCAAATTATTGCTTTACAATAGAATTTGCAGCAATAGGCTTCTGTTTGATATTTATTCTTGTTTTCTCTGAGAATAAAAAGTCAAATAAATCTGCATTCTTTAAAATCTCCTGTCTGGGTTCTGACATTCATTTGAGTTATAGCATCTCAGGAGCATCCAGTTGTTTTAAAATTGGCAAAGGACTTAAATTAGTCACCCGGAAATTGACCAAAACCTCTTTGTATTTTTCCAAGATTCTCAGTGAGAACTGCTCTTTCTACCATCTCCGTGAGGTAGACAAGCCCTTCTGTCTTGCCCTTTTGATTCAAGATAATGCCACAAATAATGGTTTTCACTGTGCAGATAAAAGAATTAGAAATAGTGTTTTACCCATGAGCTCTCCCTTTTTCCCTCCCTCTAAGCGTTTGCTGAGCAAGAGACTGTATTGAGTACTTAAAGAGAGATAAAGGGGTTCAGTGTTCTCTGGGTTAGAGTGGACATGCCTGTTGTAAGCATTTGACAAAATCTTTCTCTAGAAGAAATTTGGTCCTTTGAAAATAGTCAGTGAGGCACAAAGTTCTAGAAAATGACAAGAGACCAAGGGGTTTTTTTTACTGCTCCTTCATTCTCTCTTCAAAATGACATCTAAGAACTTTTGGGTATTCTCAGTTTTAATTCTCTGTAGGGTGGTTTTTCCCCTCTTTCAAATTCTGAGCATTTCTGGACTCACAGTATAAGAAAGGGAGGAAGAAGAGGCACCATAACACTGCCCTTAGGAGTTATGCTGCGAGGTCGAGGGAACGAATGGTCCACCATAACACCTGGTTAAGCCAGGTTCACTGGGGAGAGCTCTGGCTGTCACTGAAGACAATGTAATTCTCAGAGGTACTTCTCCCAGGGATGTTGCCAGCATGATCATTTCTTGCAACAGTGAAAAGATTTTTATCTGGGAAAGATGCCAAATATATCAGTGTGTCTTTCTAAATCGATAATAGCCACAATTGCTAAACTTATTTATCTCTCACAAGAGAGGGAGAAAAAGAGCCTTTAATTATTGGGTGAACATCAAAAGTTGTGTTTGACTCCTCCTTCAGGCCATAAGAGGGTCTCCTGAACCAGGGGCCCACATAGCTCCTTTATTCAAAGTTGGTGGTACTTCAGCCTTGGCTTGAGGGCCAGGTTGGTAGGTGGAAATCTGTCCTGTTCCACACATCAGTGGCTGCATGTTCAGTGTTTAGGACACGCACAAAGTCATGGGCAGCATACCTCAAAAAGAAATTATCTCTTATGGCATTTTTTTTTAGTGTATATAAAGTCCCAGTCGAGGGTTTCTCCTAGCACTGGTTTCTTAACCTTCCTGATGCCGCAAACCTTTAATGCAGTTAAAAGGGGTCGCGACCCACAGGTTGAGAACCACTGTAAGCCTCCAGTTGGCACCGCATAAAGTGGGCAAAGTTTTCATGGAAAGAATCAGAATGAATGTAAATATACTCGGAGCATGAAAATTCAAGACACAGATTACAACTTTTAGATGGCTTTCATGCCATCTAACAAATTCTTAGTAAACAAAAAGCATGAAATGTAAAAGTTTAAATACCTGGAGCAATAAACAAAACCATTTTTCTCTTGTAGACCAGCTAAATATTTAAAAAACTGTATATGCATAAAGTAGCTATTTAAATACATGTATTTTAACATATATGAGAAGACTCAGATAAAATATCCCAGAATATCAGAGTTTGAAGACATTGGTGTTTGTACTAATAAACATAGCACAAGTTGTTACCAAGCTATTGTGAGTGAGCTGAACTTTCAGGAAACCTGTGCATTTAATCCCAGAACTGTGGGAGGCCCAGGTGGGTGGATTGCCTGAGCTCACAAGCTTGAGACCAGCCTGAGCGAAAGCAAGACCTCATTTCTACTAAAAACAGAAAAACTGAGGCAAGAGGATTTCTTGAGCCCAAGAGGAGGTTGAGAGGTTGCTGTGAGCTATGATGCTATGGCACTCTACCAAGGGTGACAAAGTGAGATTCTGTCTCAAAAAAAGAAAAAAAAAAATAGACATATATATATAATATATATATAATAGACATTATATATATATAACCCTATATATATATATATAATGGGGTTTTGTTTGTTGGTTTGTATTTATTTAAGAAATAGGGCTTGTAAGACCCGGACATGGTGTCTCACGCCTGTAATCCCAGCACTCAGGGAGGCCGAGATAGGCAGATTACCCTGAGCTCATGGTTTCAAGACTAGCCTGAGCAAGAGCAAGACCCATTGTGTGGGTGCCTGTAGTCCCAGCTACTCGGGAGGCCGAGGCAAGAGAATCACTTAAGCCCAAGAGTTTGAGGTTGCTGTGAGCTATGACATTACAGCACTCTACTGTGGGTGACAAAGTGAGATTCTGTCTCAAACAAAAGAAAAAAGAAAAAAGAAAAAAAGAAAGAAAGAAAAAGGAAAAAAAGAAATAGGGCTTGTAATGTAGCAAAAATTTTCACTGTAATATGATCAAGGTAAGAAGGTTTCTGCCTAGACATAGTGAGATGACATAGGTCCCTTCTGTTGTCCTGCAGACAATTGTGCACCACCTGCTCTGTCTGTGTTGTGTGTGTGTTTGAAGTAGGATTTGACTACGGGTATGAAGTAAGATTTTCTTCTGTGTCTTCATATATCCTATTTATGAATACAAAATAAATTCCTTCAGAATTAAATCAGCAAAGTGATCACATTAAGTGCTAAGTATCTTCAGGAGCTAGGAGTTGTTTCTCTTGCTTGTAGGCAAAACACATTTGTAGATTTTGATGTTTGTGATGAAACACAAGAAGTACGTGATGGCATGTGTGGATATCCAGGTATGTATCCCATTTTGAACTTTTAAAATCAGCTAACTAACTGCCCTGGAATGCTCTTTGCACTCTAGAGTACTATGCTAAAGAATGCTCTACCCTTAAATTACTTTCATTTGACCTTCACCAAAAAAAAACATGCTGTGGGGACAGAATGTGGGGAAGGTCAGAATTTGTTCTATACCTCATCAGTTATTTGATCCAAAGGTAGAAAAATATTGAAGCTTTATTCTTGACTTAACAATTAAAAGGAAATTATGACTGTAAGGGAATATACTCAAGGAGGTAAGTAGGATGTTGCACAGAATGTCTTATTAGATCTCTGTTGAGAATGTATCTAGGTTGGTGGAAAATAGTCTGATTTTCATTTTTTTTTTCTCAGACACAACCTTAGTCACAGCTCTTTCCATAAATGTATCAGTCATACTTTTTTTTTTTTTTTTTTAGAGACAGAGTCTCAAGCTTTCACGTGGGGTAGAGTGCCGTGGCATCACAGCTTACAGAAAGCTTCAATTCTTGGGCTTAAGCGATTCTCTTGCCTCAGCCTCCCAAGTAGCTGGGACTACAGACGCCCACCACAAGGCCCGGCTATTTTTTGGTTGTAGGTGTCATTGTTGTTGGCAGGCCTGGGCTGGATTTGAACCCACCAGCTCTGGTGTACATGGCTGGCGCCTTAGCCACTTGAGCTACAGGCACTGAGTCATTATCAGTCATTCTTATTTTATTCTAAGAAACTACAGGTAAATGTGAAAGCCCTAGATCTTAAAAGTACATAAATAACTTTTTCTGACAAGTTTAAAAACATATGGTATGACAGAATATAGTTTTCGTCAATTATATGGTTTTTGTTTCTACAGTGTTGCAATTGTACTGTTTTCCCTCCTGTCATTTGACACATCAGTTCTGTTGATATTTGTTACTAACTCTTGTTTTCTGAAGTCCCAGGAGTGAATAACTTAAGTAATAAAGCATTCTTTATATCTGTCAATTCAAATAATTAAGTTTAAATAATTTATTTTATACATTAAAATGCACAAAAAAGCCAACTAAGAGAAAACGAAAATGATGAATTATCTTACTGGTCTTTATTAGAACATATAAGAAATAATGCTTACATGACAAGAAATAGTTATCAGGTTTGTATAAGTATTTTTGACTCGTTATTTATTTTATTTCTCACCAAATTTTCTTAAAAGAAAATGATCTGACCTTTTACACCATAGTCTGCTTATACTCAGACCTAAAATAATGCTATCGTACTACAGTAAATATTTGTATTTATCTAACATAAATAAAACATTGGTTAGCATAGTTTAATATTTCAAATATTTTACATCAAAAATGTATGCCAAAATTGTACACTAATACCTTATGTGTATTAATTTATAAGACAACTACAACAGGCTTTCCAGGATTACCAATACCATTTAAATGACTAAGACTCAGATAAGAAAATAACTTTTCTCTATCATCTTACAGTGATAAAGCAGCATCAGTGTAGATAAAAGTAGTCACATCTGTCATTGGGTGCTAATCCTTGTGTTGCTTTTTCACTGCTGGTCCTTCTATAAGAATTAGAGTTAGGTAAGCAAGTATCAGACATGAGAATGGGATGTACAAACAGTACCTGAAAACACTCAGCACTTAGTTGATGTGTTATCTGGCCTGGAGTTAGCCATTCACCTTTTCCGTACTTGTCTCCTCATGTTACCCTACCTGTCAACTTGAGAGGTTTACTGCGAGTAATAAATAGGATGAGATTTTTATGAAGATGTTCAGAGAATCCTTTCCTACTATATATCTCCCTCCCCCACAAATCTGGATAAAATATTTTCAAAGGTCTTTCTATTAATGTATAGGGAAAATTAGTAATTGTTTTGGAGGCTTAAAGCTATGAAAACCTTTAGCCATCCATGCTGGTGCAAGCAGTAAGAGTCACAGCCTGGTTCCTGAGCTGGGTAAGGCCCAGAAGCCCCAACTTCCTCCAATACAGGATTTCTGGAAAGAACCCCCACTTAGTAACTTAAAGGGACACACACACACACACACAAACACTACCTGAAATAAGAAGATAGCTAAGATATATGCATTCGCTCTAGGAGAAATGGAGACAAAAGAAAAATTTCCCCTAGGAATTCCTAACCACAAGGCTACTGTTATAAAGATTTGGCACCTGAATTCATACGATCTGTATGGATTGAAAAATTATGACATAAAATATAGTTTGAATGTCCAAGCCTTTGCAGAAGTAAACATAACTCTTCTCTGAAGGAACTGACTTTACGCCTAGGCCTCAAAGCCATCCCACAGATAAAGGTTCTTGACCCGTGAGCTCAAAATCATGTATCACTAAATACATAAGGGGAAAAAGCCACCATGGGCAATAATTAGCCAAAACAACAAATCACTGACCTGCTTCAAAAATACTAAAAATATTTAAATGGTTTGATGCAGGATATAAAATATTATATTTATAGTATATTAAAGAAAAAGAAGAAAGAGCAAAATAGAAGTGAGATGGAGTACCATATTATTATAAAAATACTCAGAGTAAATATGTGTTACCCTATAAATGTGTATCCCTACAAAAACCTATTTGAAAAATGAAGGTAAAATAAAAGTATTTTACAATTAATAGATGGGAGCTTTTACAACTAATAGATTCTTGGTAAAAGAATTGTCTTACTTAACTGTTTTTTCAGCTTGACTATTGTTTGTATAGGCTACCAATTTATGAGTGTTCATTTTGTTTATTATATAACTTTTTCTCTGACATGTTGGATTGCTTTTTCATTTTACCTTCAATATATAAAAACATCAATTTTTGATTCTACTAATAATTGGTATTTTATTATAAGCTGCTTAAAACAGGTTATCTTTAACAAAATAGAAAGTCAAAAAGAGTCAGTCTACATAGGCAGTCTTGAATTGTTTTCATTTCAATAGAGGCAATAAAGTGTCTTATATGTAATACTGTATTTGTAGAGCACAGAGAAGCTGTCTTGGTTACAAAACTCAATAAAGTGTTTTATTCCAGCCATCTGGCATCTGTTCCTAAGAACATATGTTTTAATGTGCTATTGTCTACACACAATCATTTTTTAATGCACCCTAAAGTCCACTTTTATAACAAGCCTCAATCCTGAGCTTGTTTCATTGAAACTAAAGACACTGAAGGTAATAAAAGAGAATTAGTAGTGTAGACAAAGAATGAAAAACAAAACCTATTTTGTTTGTAAATTGTGCCCTGTTCAGCTGAGGTGGATATTAGTGAATGCTATGTTGAATTTAGGTGCAATGTCTAGGAACAGACTAGTGTAGACATATATATTAGAAGAAAAACATGTTTCCACATTTTAGTTATTAACCAGCCTTCTGAATTTAATCTATAAACACATTCCCTGACCTAGATGAAACTTCTTGTAGTTTGTATGACTTTCCTGCCACTCTTAGGTTATTTAAAAGCCATATAATCCTTTAAGTGACAAAAATGTTGTTTCACTTAAAAAATTTTAAATGTTTAAATCCATATAAAAGCACTTTAAAAAAAATTCAATAATCTAGTTTCTCTTTCCTCTCTTCCTAATGATCTTCTGTAATCAGGAAACAAGAGAGAGAGCTACTGACATTTTCTTTCTTTGACAACATATCTCTTTTTCCATCATCATGAAGAATAAGAATGTGAAAAGAATTTAATCTCATTAATATCATCTAATTTTGCTGCTACTATTATAAACTGACTTTTGTAATCTCTAGGCCTAACATACAGCTAAATTGATTATTTTAAGCATATTTGAGATTACTTTTCCTCTTTGTTGTTTGTGAAAATTAATGTACATGTAGTAGGGATTTTTTTTAATGTTTCTAAAATTATTTTTATATCATGATAGTTTCCCTATCCTCCAAATATAATTCCAGTTTCATAATTTTATTTTATTAATTTCTTTCATTAATTAAATCATAGCTGTGTACATTAATGCAATCATGGGGTACAATGTGCTGGTTTTATATACAATTTGAAATCTTTTCATCAAACTGGTTAACATAGCCTTCATAATTTTATTTTTAATATACATTTTTTAACATAAACAATTTTGGCTTATTTTATTTGTTCATGCTTTTTGCAGTATAATGGACAAAATTGTATATATTCACCATGTACAATTTAATCTTGTAAATTTTACTTCAGACTGATACGGGTTTTTATCACTCATATCCTGGATGATGCAGGTGCATCACTCCTCCTGCTGTTCCCCTGCTTCTTTGGCATCCAGAAGCCCCAGTACTTCCCTCTTCTAATTCTTTTCTGTTCTTCTGGGTGACCCTATTCTATAGGACCACAGAGAGCAGTGCCAGTGAGCTAACCTCACTCTTAAGACACACAACTCATAAAAACACTAATACAATGTACCTTCTGTTCTCAAAATAGCCTTTGGTAGGTCTCTCTGCAGCTCACTCATCTGTATTACAATCTTTGGTTTTTTTTAGTTTGAAGACACAAATCCACTTATTCCCCCTATCACTTTATTAATTCTAAGTTCCAATATCTAGGCTGAGATAAGAAGAGGTAACTTTCTCTGTTCTCTTGGTACTTACCTGAAATTTCTTGTCTAAAATCTTTGCTTTCCTGACTTATTATCACCTTCATATGGTTTACTTGAGATTCAACCTGCTTCTTTTCAGTTGTTTATTTTTAGGCACCTACAGGAGGCACCTGTGCAACATAACACCTGTGAATTTCATCTACCAGCCAAACTCTTAACCTTAGGTAGAGATAGCAATCATTTCTAATAGTATTAATATGATGCATTAAATGTAAAAATCACTTTTATATTTCTTGTCTTAGCCTGGCCAACTTATATCAACTCAGTTTACTATTATAGTCTTTAGTAACATAGAAATTGTGGGCTCCAAATAATTGTCAGAGTATAATTCAAAATTCACTTCTGATTCATATCTGCCAATGGCTGAGAGGACTGCTGTGTATACCTGGCTGATACGTAGTCTATTGCTTTCTGTATGGCAGTGTTTTTTGATTCTCTATAGTGCTTCTCATTCCGTAGTATTTAGCTTTATACTAATCTAAATATTTTATATATTAGATTCCCTAGTGTGTTTTTTAGTAAATTTGTGCCTTAGTGTATCTCATCAACTTATTTTAAGAGATTTTTTAAAAATGATTATAAAAAGCCCTACAGTCTTTTCACAATTTTGCTGCCACTGTGGTTCATTTTACACTAATTTTTTTTATGAGGAATGGAATCACTGAACTACTTTTTCTGGGTTTTAAAAAGTCACTCTTGTGCATACATTGAGTAATTCATGTTATTTTGGGCAATGAACAAACATTACAGATAATGTAACTTGTCAAGCTTCCTTTGCAAATTCTTATAAATTGCTCAGAATCCAATTTGGGGGCATTTGGATTGACACATAGCATGTGTATGCTTGCAACTTTTTTTGTATCTTAATACTGGTCTTATTTTCACAAGTTATTTTCTTTCACCTTTTCATTTATGTCACTGCATTACATATATATTTCAGAATTTGCTATGTTTTTGTAATATATTTTTCAAAGGCATTTTGATTATTATTTTGCAACCAAAGTGTAAATGGTGAAATTATTATTAAACCCATTTTACTGACGATAAACCCACAAAACTCTAACCATACGTAGCCATATTTTTTGTTTCTTCTCTGAGAAGTAGGCATTGGCAAATGGCTATGTTTATTTGGGTCTATTAAATCTGTTTCATTCTTTACTGAAAGGATGGAAGCTAAATAGCAACAAGAAAATCTAAAAATGTTTATGGAGTCCAGGGATTTTTATGCTGTCAGACACCAAAACCCCGTCTAATAGGAGGCTTCTATTTGAAGATGATAGTCTATGGTGGATATTTGGCTTCCAGTTGTATTTGAAGCGCCTTCTTTTACCAAGAAATGTGAGCAGCAGGGGATCCCTTCTGTCCAGGAGATTAGGGGATACATCCACTCCCCTAAGGCAGCTGTTTAAGAATGGAACTAAGTGTCCAGATTGTGCAGGGATCCCTGGTACCCTGGACTAAATTAGTCTTTTTGCAGATAATTTGACAATTGTTTCCATCTTAATTGTTGCACTCTTTATTCTCTGTTCTTTCCTATATATTCTGTGAGTTACCTAATAGTTTCATTAAAAACAAAAATATAATAATTGGAGTGTGCAGTGTTGCTCATATATATACTGATTGACAGAGATGGTGGATTACTAGACTAGCCCCTCATTTTCAGCCTTGAAGATATAACACATGTATAGGGACTGTAGATCAGCAAGATCAGAGGGAAAACCAGAGAGTTGGTGGAGACAGAAGTGGAAAAAGTGGAACTGGAAGTGGAACAGTAGAGAAAGGAGAAGAGGATAAACTTTGGAGGTGTAACTAAGAGGACCGGGTCACATGAGCTTCTACAGTCAGCACGCCTGCCCTTGTTGCATCCTCTTTATCCAAGCATCCATCCATTCTTCCATTATTTTATCTTAACCTTGTGTTCAAACCCAAATGGATATTTTTGCTTTCTCTTGAAAATTCTCCCTCACTAGGCAGAGCCTGTGGCTCAGTGAGTAGAGTGCTAGCCCCATATACCAGAGTGTTTTGTTCAAACTCGGTCCCGGCCAAACTGCAACAAAAAATAGCCAGGCATTGTGGCGGGCACCTATAGTCCCAGCTACTCAGGAGGGTGAGGCAAGAGAATCGCCTAAGCCTAGGAGTTGGAGGTTGCTGTGAGCTGTGACGCTACAGCACTTTACCCAGGGTGACAAAGTGAGACTCTATCTCTTAAAAAAAAAAAAGAAGAAAACAAAAATTCCTTCTTACCAGAGTATAAACTGTGACTAGATTGCATGAGAGCAGAAACTAAGGCTGTTACTTGTTTGTTTGTTTGTTTGTTATTCTATGCTGTAGCCCCAATTTAGGTGCAGAATTTGGCTCACAGTATGTTGAAATACATGACAATAAATAAATGAATGAACTTAAAATATAGCTGATACAATAAATTTCATTTACTCACAGAAATTTTATGATGAATTTCAGTAAGTACAATCCTCAATCGAAACTGAACCCACACATACATACACACTTAAACTCCTATTTGATTTGATTTTTAATGTTTTCTTTCTTAAATTTCAGATGATAGAAGTGTTTTAGGTACTTGGTGTGGAACAAAAGACACGCTTAGTTATTAAGATTACCAAACATCTCTTGTAAAAAAAAAAACAACAACAAAGAAACGGTCATTTTTTTCCTTTTTCTTAATAAAAAATGAATGTCTTTCTATGGAAATGCTAACATTCTTATGATACCTAACACTACCTGATGTTATTTATTATCCCAGTTTCCCATCTCCTGCTGCCTGAGCTCTATGCTCTGATCCAATATTTTTGAATATTTGCCTTAGAGCTTTCCGTAAGCTACATTCAACAAATCTCTCTTTTCCCAGGAGGTTTTCCTTGGTTAATAATACCCTGTAAGCACTTAATGTGACATTATAATTTGGTACAAAAGTAGCCTGAACATACATAGTTCTTGACCTCACATAGTTCTATAGATCACTATTGATTTAAAGTGGCAGACAAAATTCTCCACATTAGCCTGCACCACATTTTTAATACACCAATAAAATAGAATTACTCCAAAGGAAACATTTTTTTCCCAGTGGCTCTAAAGCAGTAAACAGAATATAAATATCAGGGTATTTTTCTAAGGTATGGGGAATATACATCTAATAAGTAAATTGTACATCAGAGAAAATCACTACCTTGCAAAATATTTTGTAAGAAAAATAAAAAGCATTAAGGTTCATGTCAGGGAGCTACTTAAAATATTGAATATATCCAAAATTATTAGGAATTATATTTTTGTTATTAGTTAAGGGCATACATATTTTTAATCTCCCTTTGATCAAAAGTGTGTGCCCTTTCTAGTATATTACAGATCATTTAAGCTGACCAAGCCCCTAACATCTCTGTTTTATTTCACATCAAGAAACTATTATACTAAGAGGGGTGCCCCCCAAACTTCTGGATTTTCTAATTCATTGCTCAGCTTTAAGTAAAATGCTCAGGATAACCGCTAATGATGGCAAGTAACAAAATTTATAATAACAAAATTTATAATTACACTCTTTCTGCTTAATGTCTTTTCTTCAGTCTTAATCCATGTGATTTTACACAAGTAATAAGCTTATACAGACAACACATGTCAGGAGATTGTGGATTCTAGATGAATGTATTATAGTTTAGTAAATCCTCAGTCTCACTTATAGGTCACCTCTGCAAAACCTAACGGGCATGGTGAACACTATGTGGGTTGTGGGCCACACTTATAACCTTGAATCAAACATAACTCTTTTGATATATACAATAAATTATTGTTAACTGTAGTCACACTACTATCATAACAAAAATTAGATATTTTTACTTCTAACTTCTATTCATTTTTTTACTTCCATATATGAAATTAATTTTTAGCTCCCACATATAAGTGAAAATATGCAATATTTGTCTTTCTGTGCCTGGGTTAATTTACATAACGTTTTCCAGTTCCACCCATGTTGCTATACATGAATTTCATTTTATGTTTATATAATATTGAACTGTGTGTATATAACCTTTTTTAAAATCCATTCATAAATTAATGAGCACTGAAATTGATTCCATATCTCAGCATTGTGAATATTGCTGCAGTAAACATGGGCTGGAGCTATGGTGGGCTGCAGCTATGCTTTTTTTTTTACATAAGAATTTCCTTTCTTCTGGACGTTTACCTATTAGTAAAATTGCTGGTTAATATAGTAATTGTATTTTTTTTTTCCTAATCCTCCACAGTATTTTTCACAGTGGCTGTACTAATTTACATATGTTCTATTTTTTATTATTGACGGTGATTTTCCAGGTAGGTATCATCTATCCTTTTTTTTTTTTTTTTAACTTAAATTTCATTAACGGCACCCTATTCCAGATCAGTATTTACTCTTTTACTTTCTATTTGTAATAATTTCTTTTAATATTTCCTGGAAATGCAAGAATTATTGTTGAAGTCATTACTTTGAAAATGACCTATCTAGTGTCTCCTTAGATTTTCTTCCATATTTTCCTAACTATTCTACACTCATAGCAGTAGTTTTACAAGAGTCTATTTAATTTCTTTAAAAGAAATATCAGGGTATTTTTCTAAGGTATGGGGAATATACATCTTATAAGTAAATTGTACATCAGAGAAAATCACTACCTTGAAAAATATTTTGTAAGAAAAATAAAAAGCATTAAGGTTCATGTCAGGGAGCTACTTAAAATATTGAATATTTTCATTCATACTAATACATTAATTGTATAAACATAAAAATAGTTCCTATTAAATAGTCAATCTTTCAATTGAGATGAATAAACGTGTCACACTTTATTCTTTGTTATAATTACTTATCATATTTTCTTCTCATGCCTGTAAACTTTTTGAGTTTAGGAGCCATTTTTTTTTCTTTTACTTTGCTGAAAAGGATACATTCCATAAAGGTCATTAAAATGACTATTTTAATGAATAATTTTAATGCATTTATCATAGTATTTGAGAAATCCTCAGAGTTCTTTATTCAACAGTCTATGTCCTATGAGATGTATGTGAAAGGTGAAATCTGCAAATGTGGGAAAAAGTAAGATGTAAAGGTAAAATAATGAAGATGAAGTGACTGAGAATACATGTTTTAATAATTTGATTCTTTCACATTATCTATTGTCATTCAGTTAACACTTATTTTTCTATATTTCTAGATTCTAATTATAGGCATACCTTAGAGATTGTAAGGGTTTTGTTCCCTAACACTACAAAAAAATGAATTCCACAATACAGTGAATCACATAGTATTTTTGGTTTTTAAGTGCATATAAAAGCTAGGTTTACACTATAGAGTCATCTGTGAAGGGTACACTAGCATTATTCCTATGAAACAATGTACACATATCAATTAAAAATACTTTATTCCTAAAGAATGTTATTAATTCGCTGAACCTTAAGTGAGCTACAATCACTTTGCTGGTGAAGGGTTCTGCCTCAATGTTGGTGGCTGCTGACTATTTGGGGGATAACTGTTAAAATTTGGGGTGGCTGTGGCAAGTTCATAAAATAAAACAACAATGAAATTTGCTGCAACAACTGACTCTTCCTTTGAAAAACGCTTTCTCTGTATACTATGAGATTTTGATTAATAGCATTTTCCCATAGTAAAAAGTCTTTGAAAAATTTACAAGGTTTGACAATTAAGTTTGCAAACTTGCTACCATGTGTTTATGTTGGTATCACTGTACAAACGATTTGGTAACGTTTCATTGCGTTGGTATATCAGTGTCTCATAGGTGTGTTCAGGTCAATGTGTAGGTGGTGTCATGCTGAGTGGTGTTCATTATTGTTTTTGCATCGTTTCTGTGTGCCAATAGGAAAATGTCAGAGCTTAAAAGAAAGAACTGAACAAACATTTGAAAACTTCTTGTTAAACATTACCAGGGTAGAAGTGAAATCAGGGATATCTTAGCCCAAGTTTATGGTGATTGATGCTATGAAGAAATGACAGTGAACAAATGGATTAAAAGTTGGTTTTTTTTTTTTTTTTTTTGAGTGAAGTGAAACCATCACTTATGAAGAGATGTTAGGACACCTACTAACAGCAGAACTGATGAAAATATTGTAAAAATTGCCAAATTGTGTGTCAAAATCACTGGCTGAAGTAGGGATCATGGCAGACCAAGTGAACATGGAAAGAGAAAAAGTTAGGAAAATCTTAACTTAAAATCTTGGTCAATAAATCATGGATCTTATATCATGACAGTCCCTTTAAAACTTGCCTGCTTTATCAACTAAGCTTGTAAGATTCTTAATCATTTGTTGTTATTTCAACAATATTTACAACATCTTTACCAGAAATAATTTCCTCTTAAAAATTGCAATTTTTTTTTTGCTTATTTATAAGGAAATCCTTATCCATTTCAATTTTATCATGAGATTACAGTAACTTAGTCACAGCTTCAGATTCCACTTCTAATTCTAATACTCTTGCTATTTTTACCTTATCTGCCGTTAGTCCATCCACTGAAGTTTTAAACCTCTTAAAGTCATCCATGAATGACCATTGGAAGCAGCTTCTTCGAAACTCCTGTTAATGTTGAAATTTGGCCTCCTCTGTAAATTACAGATGGACTCACTTGCATGTAGAACTTCCTTTCCAAAGAGTTTTCAATTTAGTTTGCTAAGATCTGTCAGAGAAATCACTATGTATGGCAGCTATAAACTTAGGAAGTATATTCTTAAATAATAACACTTGAAAGTAAAAATTAACCCTTAATCAATAGGCTGAAGAATGGATATTTTATTAGTAGGCATGAAAATAACATTCATTTCCTTGTACATTTCCTAGAGTCTTGGGTGACTTGATGAATTATAATTAAATAATAATATTTTGAAGTAAATATGAATACATATATATATATTTTTTTTTTTTTTTTCTGAGAGGTAGGTCTCAACATGGGCTTAACTAATCAGTAAACCACCTATAAACAGATGTGCTGCCATTCAGCCTTTGTTGTTCCATTATAGACCACAGGCAGAGTAGATTTAACATAATTTTAAAGAGCCTAGGATTTTTGAGATGATAAATGCGGCTTGGTTTCAACTTCAAGTCATCATTTGTATCAGACCATAATAAAAGAGTCAGCCTGTCCTTTGAGGCTCTGAAGCCAGGCATTGACTGCTTATCTGAAGCTATAAAAATCCTTGATGTCATCTCTTAAAACATCAGGCAATAGCCTTAATTCAAAACCTCATCATTGATAATTTATGCAACATAATTTAGGTACATAAACTGAGAAAACTCAAATATTAATAGTAAGTGTGGTAGAGTAAAAAATGACCACACAACTCTGTAATATCACTTTGTTATTCCTTCCATCAAGCAGTGAAGTTTAATACCCCACTCCCCACTCTTTGAATCTAGGTTTCATCATTCCTCCTGCTTTATCAAATGAAATGTTGGTAATTATAAGGTAACTGGGAGCTTAAAAGGTGCTGTGCATTGGAACTTGCTTTTCTCTTTGCTTTGTGGAATCCTGATGTTGTTCATGTAAGAAAAACTTGGATAGTCTACTGAAGCTCAGTAGACCTGAGTCCTTCCCTCTGAATCTCAGTAGACCAAGCACCAATCTGCAACTAGATAAGTGAGTGAAGCTATCCTGAATTATTGAACCACACAAAGCACAGAAAGAAGGATTGTTTACTTAAGTTACAATATTTTAAGTAATAAAGATGTTTGTTGCTTCAAGATAATTATCTTAAGCTAATTTCCTCAACAAAGCAAATAAATTCAGTAAGTACACAGCCCAAGAACTAAAGAAAATGGTGACCTGTGATATAATTGGTCTTAGTATGCAACTTATTTATTTGTGACATTGGCAGATTTTGTAGTCATTTTCCAAGGCATGTGGTTCTGAAGCAGGGGATGTTAAAATTTATCCTAAAATTTATTTCAAAAGAGAAATAGATATTTATGGAGAATATGTTTGGTAAGTTAGGATTTTTAAAAATACTGTCAGTCTTTTCTCTCTCTTATAGAGTTGAGTCTTGAGTTTTTAGATGATTTTGGAAAAATGTTAGCCCAGATAAAGGGTGACAGATGTTTATTTTTCTCAGCTACAAAAGGCTTTTGCTTGGTAATATATTGAAATATTATTCCTATTATGTGGAAATTCAAAATAAAAACACTAATGGCTGAGGTATTCATTGAGTACTTGCTACACAATAATCAAGCACTGTGCTGATTTATGCTTTCTAGCTAATCTAATTGTTATAAGAATTATTTATCTCCATTTCATCCATAAAAATGCAGATTAAGTAATTTATTAGAAGTCATGCTGTCATTGAGTGGCATAGCTAATGTTTAAACTGGATCTGTTTATTCCAAAATCAGAGCTTTTAACTGTGATGTATTCTGGCACTTTATAAGCTCAACTTTAAATTACTGTTGTTTATCGTAAACTTGCTATTAAGTTTATTCTGAAAAAAAATAAGCATGTCTTCCCTTCTCTTCTGAAGATACAGGATTTTTTCTTTCTTTTTTTTTTCTTTTGATCAGAGGAGTTTTAATGATGAAACACAGAAACACTGTGTAACACGGAGGCTCAAATTTGTCTATGAGAAGTGGAATGTCCCCAGGATCAAAAGAATGGTGTGAGAAAGTAAAATTTATCTCTAACAAAAAATTTCCAAACTGACGGTCATTATTTACCATCTTTGTGCTCATTTTTCTTTCTTATTTTGACATCCTTTGTCTGGCTTATTTCTAATACTATTTATATCAACAATTTTACATGTCTATAGGCTTTAATGTGTCTAAAATATGTCAGTTTTATATTATGTATTAAATGTATCTTCAGTATAATTATTGAGAAATTAGGCAATGAGAAAAACAATACACAGCTTAGAAACTTGTCCGAGGTTACTTACCACTACAGAGGAGAAAAAGAACTATATGTTCCCTGAAAATCTATCTATTCTAGTAACTTGTGGATATAATTACCTTTCCTTTGCATTGGAAAACTTGCATGGACTCTTACTTTGAGGAAAGTTTACTATTCTGCATGTTTAACATAAGCTATCTTACTTGGGTGAGGATGGCGATGATCCTAATGACCATCAGATATTGTCAGTATGATCAAAATTAATTTAGTAAATGACATTTTAAAATATGTGATAAAAATAATAGTTGAAATATATTATCCAGTCCTACAAGCCTAACAGAGAATTTAAGTCTAATGATTTGATTATGAGAGTATATTCACCTCCGAACTATTAATATTAAATATTTTATTACAGCATATTTTATCAAAAGTCATCCTGTCTTTATTAGCACCTTTTACCCAATTTACTAACTGACCTTTGGAACCTCACCTAGATTAAATTTCAAATAATTCTTTGAATGGTTTAGTATTAGATCTTGTAGGATAGTTTTCAAAGGCCAACACTGGAGAAGCTCTTTCCCATTCATTTCATAGACAAGGGCATTCAATCCTAAGACATGAAATGATTTTTCCAGGTCACACAATGTAGAAGGGGCATAACGAGGATAAGAAACTGTGAGTCTTCTTATAGTTCAGAATAGGCTGACTTTTAAAATTTTGCTATAAAAAGAGACCATTTTTTATTATAATTCTAAGTGAAGAATTGCATTCCCAAAATATTTAAAATGTAATATAAACTGGTAACATTGAATGTTTCTCCTATGCAAGATCACTCTTAATTAGATATAATTCAAATTATATCTCTTACTTCATTAGCAATTATTCTGTTCTTTCATATTATGATATATTTTAATACATTATATATATAATACATTATATCTATAATACATATATATATAATACATTATATCATTATATCTCTCTAATGAATTTTGAAGATCCTCTATTTTGCTGAGAATTTGCCACTTATGCACAAATGACAGCTCTGAACACTGGAATTCCTTTTTATTACTCAGTGTATTTGTCTCATCAAGAAGTAAGTTGCACTCTGCAGCCCTGAAAAAAGAAAGAAAGAAAGAAATCAGTTGCACTGGGTTGGGGCCTGTGATTTGTACTAGTTTTCTCAGCTCTGGCAGCTTTTTCCTAGGGCAACTGGTCCTTTTGCCAAACTCCTGTTTGCCACTAAGAAAAGTGCTACTCATTGTTCCTGTTCTGCCTGGGTGCCCCTCATTCTCTGTGTCTGTACCATCACTCATATTTTTTTTTTTTAATTTTTGTGGAAACTTAGGAAGACAGCCTCCTGGTGTCCTGATGTGATGGACACTGGAATGCCTCCACCTTAGTAGGTTACATTCTTTTTGGCAGTTTTCAAAGCATTATTGTGCAGGTCTCAATATTTAACAGGTGTTTTATCTTATGGTGCTTATTTTATATTTTCTTTATAACCCAATAAATCTCTTAGAAAAAAAGTCAGCTAGATGAAGATGGTGCAAACAAGCTTAAATCAGTTATCTTGGACTCAGAGCAAAGGAAAAAATCTGGTAAAAGCAAGACACTTACTATTCCATATAGCACCTGTCCCACCCTTCCTGGTAGTGGGTCTGAATTTAAGCAATACAATGACAACTCAGGACTGCAAATGAGAGTTATCCTCTGCAGCATATTTTTAAATGTCTTTTTAAAATAATATAATTCGGATTAGGGAAATAAATGCTGGGATTTTGTAGCACAACTGTAAATGAATATACATACATGCACAGAACGCAAGGAATTCTTTTCAAGTCATAAATTTTAAAAAGAACTTCCTCAGGGAGCAGAGAACAGATTTATAACCAGCTGGTGCCAGGCTATATTTGGCATATGGAACCTAGATTTAGTTATCGTCTTCAAAGTCTGTGAATACCATTCTAACAACACTATTGTGCATGTAAGACTAGCGGTTGGGGAATTCCTTTAAGCAATCTCCGGGGGATAAGAACAAGGTCAAACTCCATCACAATGTGCTGCAGTTCTCAAAGTTTTAGTCCCTAACTAGGTTCTCAGAGGCAGCCAGAGCTGTCAGTGCTACAGGGAAAGCTGGTGGGATTATATTTTGAAAGATGTGAGGGCAGCAGACTAGTTTTCTACATTTTTATTTTGTATGCTAGTATAGACACATGGTTTTGTTAAATGAAAATATGTGAAGGATATTAAGTTCTTAGAGTCACACCCCTGGGATAGAACGGTGTGCCTGTTTTACCCTCAGAAACAGGTGCCAACACACTCCCTGTGACTTTGTTCTCCAAGAGACCTCTGCAATTGTTGCTGAATAAGTATTGAGTTTGTGTCAGGATTTTTTTAAAAAAATCCTCTCAGGTCCCATCCGTATCTCTTACCTCGGTAGTATTTACCATCAAGAAAACAGAGTTTGTTCTAAACTGAATTACTGATGTTTATATTAATTTATGTGAAAAATGCTTACCCCACCCATCTCTCTCCTGTCTGCCTTGCAGAAAGTTTCCTCCCTTTGGTTGCCCACGTCCAAATTGCAGCTTGGTCACAGCCACTGGATCAGGGATAGACCTCTGATCCAACGCGATCCAATCACATTAACGCTTTCAGAAATTTGGATAGGGACCCAGAAAATTTAGTTTGTTTCTAACTGATTAAATCTGGGAATTACTTTAAATCTGTGGTTAAAATGGCTGTTCTTTGTTCAAGTTGAGCAGGGCTGGCTTCAGTTGGCTCCATTTCCTTTTCTGAACTTGATGTGCCTACATGGCTTTTGTGTGACAGTCTTCTTGTAGTTCTCAAACACGTCTCTTACTATGCTTACCTTTCCTTGTATAGATTTTGTACTTGCCATCAACTATTTGCTGAGGAAATGATTGTTTATAGGGTGTCCCAAAAGCCATCTCTGTAGTCACCATATCTAGGTACATAGGGAGAATGGGAAATTGTAGCTCAATGTTATAATTATTAACATTATACAGTTAAAAATATACCAAATTCATTATAAATTTTTTTTAAAAAATTACAAAATGTTCTATATGTGTTGTTCACCCCTTTGTAACATTTTATAATGAATATTGTGTAAATAATGGTGCATTTAGCTACAATTTCCCATTTTCTGTATGCATGGCTACCTTTGGGATACGCTGTATTTAGTTAATGAACCATTTTATAATCTGCATATTTAGAATGGCCAGTAGAGGCTTGGTGCCTGTGGCTCAAGCTGCTAAGGCACCAGCCACATACACCTGAGCTGGTGGGTTCGAATCCAGCCCAGGTCCGTCAAACAACAATGACGACTGCAACCAAAAAATAGCCGGGTGTTGTGGTGGGCACCTGTAGTCCCAGCTACTTGGGAGGCAGAGGCAGAAGAATCTCATGAGCCCAGGAGTTGGATATTGCTGTGAGCCGTGATGCCATGGCACTCTATCCAGGGTAACAGCTTGAAGCTCTGTCTCAAAAAAAAAAAACAAAAACAAAAAAAGAATGTCTAGTAGAGAAATAGGCTTTTTCCTGCTACATAGATTCTGCTGTTCATTATTTCACAGCAGGCTTGTGAAGCTATAAATGCAAAGACAGATATGTATGGTGGCCCCAGTGTATCCATAGTAATTGTAGTCTGAAATAAAAGGATTGCGTTGAAACTTTGTTCCATTTTGACTTTTATATGTAAGGTTGGTTTCATTCATGCTTCATAAATTTTCTGAAAGATTTATCCTTTAGCACAGTGGTTCTCAACCTTCCTAATGCCGCGATCCTTAATACAGTTCCTGTGGGTCGCCACCCAGAGGTTGAGAACCGCTGTTTTAGAGTATGTATTTAAATACAAATAATATTTTCTCATCATGACTGATTTTGGAAATTTCCATGAAACCTGACCGTATAGGATTCAAAATCAAGTAAGAATTTTTGTATAAAACACTAATGCTCTTTCTCAAATGGATCTAGATTTTAGATTTATCACTTCTTGTGAAACTGTGGACCTATTATTTGAATTCCTTCTCACTTTTAGCTCTGTCACCAGAAGGGTCTCTATTTCTTCCCAACCAGCTGTTCATCTTAGTCCAACAAAAGTTTCCTATACTACTTATTTTAGGATGCTTAAAATACAATTTTTTGTTAAGTAAAATGCATGTGAAATCATATTAACAATTACTTCAGCTAGGTATAGGCAAAATATCTCTGAAAAGATTCTTGTGTGAATGAAGTTGTGTCCATTCTCTTATAAAAAGTTTGATTATTGGCTATCTTTTATTAAGAATTAGAAATGTTACTGCAGAAAAATTTTTGCAATTGCTTTAGTCATTTGCAAATGTCTTTAAAGAAGGGAAAAGCAGTATCCATGCATAATTCAAAGCCGAGCAAGGCCTATGCCAAATACGAGAAAAGGACACCACAAGAATCAGTTTTTTCTGTCTATGAAATGACACCTCAACTGGTTTCTGACCTTTTTTCCATTAAATTATATTTGAAAACACCTTTTCCAGCCCATTTTAGCTGTTTTTTACTTATGTAAAGAAAAAAATTTAAAAAAGGAGTGCAGATTTTATAATGAAATACAATTGTCACTTGTTTTAAGTAATCAATAAAAAAATTGCATCAATTTGAGAAAAATTTATTAATAATAATGATTTAGTAATATATAATAAAATGATCATTATTTCATAGATATTAAAATAGTGCTACCACTCAAAACTGTTCTCAACCAAATTAAAAAAAAAAAAATGTGTTAGAGCAGATTGAATGAAAGCGATTATTTGCATCAATTATCTGAGGTGTATTTCAACTCTGACACTTGAAATCTGTACAAAGTTTGGTAATTTTCTTTATTTATAAAATATTATATTAATTTCTTAATTAAACAAATTAGCACACACTAGGCCACTTAAGGAAACAGAAATTTAGTGTCTCACATTCCAGAGACCAAGGTCCAAAATCAATGATACAGGCTTCTTTCTGAAAGCTCTATAGGTAAACTTGTTACATACCTTTCCCTTGGGCTCTAAAGTTGCTTAACTGTACCCCCAACATTCCTATCTCTGCCTTAAAGATCGGATGGTGCTCCTCTGTATTTCTGCCTCTGTTTCTTCTCCTGTATTTATAAGGGTTCACCCTACTCCAGTATAACCACAACTTAGCTTATGGTTTTCCTACATCTGCCAAGATCTTATTTCCAAATAAGATAGCATGCATAGGTACCATGGGTAGGACTTCAATATATTTTTAGAGGGGACACAATTCAACTACAAAAATTACATAACCTAAAAATTATTAGGAAAATCCAAAATATCAAAATACAATATTCCAACAGATTGGCAATAAACCTCTACATTGTGGTCTCTTCATGTTAGTGAAACTTTCCCTTTTCCTCTAGGTAACATGTGAATAACTGTGACAACTCGTTATAATCAAACTAATGTCCTTTAACTTTCTCACATCATCTTGCATCTCATTTTTTAAAGAAAAATTATAAAAGTCTTTGAAATTGAATGCTAGGTGTTGTCTAGTGCATACTTTCTTGTTATCTGATTCAATAGGGTCTATATTTTTAATGTCGTTAAGTAATTTGGCAAGTCTTCAAATTAAAAAAAAATTGTTAAATGTATGAGTGATTATCTATAATGATGCAAATCAATTTTCTTAGGTGAAGATGCAAGCCATCTCATCCATAATAAGCTATTTTTATTACATTTATTTCAGCATGTTTTTATATTCTCTGTATGTTTCTGAACTTCAGAGTCTCATTTGAAAGGGTTTTTTGGCACCTTACTGGTTCTATTACTAATTTATAAGTTTAATAAAATCTTTGTCTATAATCATTTTATATTTGCATGGCAGTCATGATTTTACCTTTAAAAAACTTTAATGCTCCATGTAGTTGTGAAAATACTTTGATGATTAAAGAGATGAAAGAAATTGAGTCTTTAACATCTCATTATATTTTACATGATATGTAGCACTTGTATGGAAATAAGTTGAGCCTCTAAGGTTATAATTTTGTATTAAAGGGAATTTCATAGGAAAAAATTCAAAAAGTCATTTCTTGGCAAAAAAAAAGTTACATATAATTAAGCATTTCTTTAAGTAGCAACATTAAAGATGACTTTACAAAAATATTTAATGCCTTAGATTTTAACAACCAAATTGCTGGTTAGGTCCATGTCACTTAAGAAAGTAAAGCTTCTAAGAAAGAGAAGATCTTTCTTTAGTTAAGGCCCAGTTATAGAGCTTTAGCCACTATAAAAGTATATAAAGGCAATCTACTTTAAGGGAAGCTATACAGCATATTTTAAACTGATCAAAGGCATATATATTTATGAAATGCTATATTAAGAAAATGACATATTGTAAAAGGTGAATCAGCCATAGTTCAATAGAGCTGAGAATTTAATACAAGAAAAAATCTTGAAGAGTAACATCAGCAACATGATAGAATAAAAAGCTCCTAAATCTCCTGCTATCCACAGTTGTGCCCAATAAATATCTAGACCTCAATTAATTTTCTCTGAGAAAATATCAGAAAGCAATTGAGAGTCTTTCACACACTGAGCATCTGGAAAACTATCTGACTTGACTAAGAAAAGCTGGCATATACCCCGGTACAAATACTACATATGACACTGCACCTTGCAGTTAGGAAGGAATCCCCAACTCCTAGTTACCTACACATATAACACCCTCAGCTTCCTTACAGTGTAGCTCTCGATTCACATATCCCCAGGAGTTGAAGGAATCAGGCATACACAAGACTCCTTCCAGGGATGTCCAACCATTTTTTTATTTTTTTTTCTTTTCTTCTTCACATTGAAAGAATACGAATTATCTTGGGCACATGTTAAATATACAAACACTAACAAAAACTAAAGGCCCATGCATATAATTCTGATGATATCCAAGACCACAAATAAGTGAAAAAAGTCCTCACAAAATCAACATGCATCTCATGGGCTACAGGGTGGGCACCCCTGCTTAGACCAAAGAGCCAAGTGGCAATTTTATAAATATGCACAATTATGGTTATCCTACTTTCTCCTTGGGTGGTGTTAGCCAGCATATTCTGCCCAATATTTCTGCTGATAATTGAGCTTCTAAGTATCTTGCACCATGGAGTTCAATGGCCTAACAAACAATGGAACCTGAACAAGAGCTCCAGGCTGGGTTTTAGGTAGACACACAGCACATCCAGGGCCTGTACTCCCCCCAGGAGTAGTGCAGATAAGGAGCTAAAACACACTGCCTTTAGTTTCTCCCTCAGGGTTTTCCCTGCACACACTTTCAGTGGATGCTTATCAACCTGTCTTCTAACTAACTTGCATTGTGGGACTATTGAAGAAGACAAACTACAGCCCGCAGGCAGGCTGAATGGGCCTTGGCATTTCCTAAGAGCCCTTCACTAGCTCAGTGATAATTCTAATTACCAGTTTTTACTGGAATGAATTTACCCACGCATCAAAGTGCCTGAACTTCTGCAACATTGACTTGAGGGACTGCTTTTTAACCATCTAGTTCTGGAAGCTGAAGGGTCTCCGCATTCATGAGTCTCACCCCAAAACAATAAGGGGAACATGTTACATACAGGAAGCTGTTTTCTTACTACCTTGTAGAAACCAATACAAAGAGTCAAGAAATGTGTTCCAGAAAATAAAGGATGAAGTAAATCTCCAAAAACAGATCCTAGTGAAAATGGCACTAGTAGGTTCTTCCTTAGCAATAAGTACTTTGAATGCAAATGGAATACATTCCTGAATCAAAGAACAGAGTATTTTAATAGATTGAAAATAAAATGAAACTCAATTATATGCTTCCTACAAGAAACCTCCCTTCAGTGTAAAAGGCACTCATAGACTGAAAGTGAAGGGATTCAAACAAAAGACATAATATTCAAATGGAAACTAAAAGATAACAGAAGTAGATATATTAGAATATTAAAAAAGACTGTAGTCTAACACTGCAAAAAGACACTAAGTGGGTCATTATGTAATAATACATGAGTCAATTTATTTAAATATAACAATTAAAAATATATATACACCTATTACTGGCGTATATATAAAGTATATATATACTGGCATAAAAATATATATACACCCATTACTGGCCTAAATATATAAAGTATTAAAAGGTCTGAAAGGAGACAAAGACTGAAATACAATAATACTGGATTTCAACATCCCGCTTCCAACACTACACAGGTTATTCAGACAAAAAACAAATAAGGAAACTTTGGACTTGAACTACACTATAGTCTAAGGTAGACACATACAGAATATTACATCCAACAGCAAAAGAATACAAGTTCTTTAGAAGTGCACACACACAAGAATATTAAATATATCAAGTACCTTTCTCGGCAACAGTGGCATGAAAATAGAAATCAACAACAGTAGAAATCGTGGAAAATTTGCAATAGAAGAAATGAAACAATGTGTTCCTGGAAAGCCTTTGGGTTAAAGAAGAAATTAAAGGGAAATTTTTAAAAGTATCTTGAAACAAATAAAAATGGAAATACACATTTAAGAACATGATACAGCAAAAGCAGTCACGTGAGGAAAGTTTATAGCCATAAATGTCAACATTCAAATGAAGATACCCCCTTGGCAATTGCAGCAACACCAAAATATCAATAAATGGGACATGATAAAGCTACAAAGGTTCTACATAGCTAAGGGTACCACAACTAAAGCAAACAGCTTTCAGAATGAGAGAAGATTTTTACATGTTATAGATCTGACAAAGGGCTGATAACAAGAATCTACAGAGAACTCAAATTCATCAACAGGAAAAGAGGAAACAACTCCATTTATAAGTGGGCAAGAGACTTAAATAAAATCTTCTCTGAAGATGACAGATAATTGTCCAGCAAAAACATGAAAAAAAAAATGCTTATAGGCCCTAATCATCAGAGAAATGTAAATCCACTCAGAGATGTCACCTAACTCCAGTCAACTAGCTCACATCCACAAATCCCAGAACTACAGGGACTGGCACAGGTGCAGAGAGAAGGAAACCCTTTTGCACTGCTGGTGGGATTTCAAACTAATACAATCTCCATGGAAAGAAGTATGGAGAATTCTCAATGAACTGAAAGATTGACCATTCTTGAATAAGCTTGATGATTGTAACTAAGCAACACTCTTTTTAGATAAGGTGGACAGGAGCCATCATCTGTCATCTCATTGGTCCATGACTCTGAAGCTAATCACACCTACATCACAAGCAATGACAACTTCAAATTTCTTCTTAGATAACTTATATAATGTATAGATATATAACTTCATTATATATATACATTATACATATATATATAATATATATATATATTCTCAAAATTCTGGCTTCATATAAACAAAAAGTTTATTCTCAAACATCTGGATTCATATAAACAAGAAAATTTAAAGAACTGTTGCAGTTGTATAAGGGAAACATCATACTAACATTAATTTCTTTATGTAGAGGTACATGTAACTCAAAATACTTTATGTTAATAGAGATACATTAATTGTTATGTGATTATATTTTATTGTATATTTAGTTTTAGTATAAATGGCTCTGATATTTACTAAAATTAGAATTCATGATTGTCCTTCTTTCTGCAATTCAGAAAAGATGGTTTTAGATGGTTTTAAATCTGTCCACAGACACACCAAAAAAAAAAAGTCAAAGAGATTTTACTTAATCGGTGACCCGCTATTTATTAATGCTGTTATTTTGTGAATATTGTTACTAAAAAATTGAATTTGTAAATATAATTATAAAAAATTCTTTACATAATAATAATATAAATATAACAAAAATAAGAGAAAAATTAGGAAAATAACTTTTTCTTATCTATAAAAATCTACATTTTATATAAATGTTTATTCATAGTTATATATTACAAGTCAAAATTAATACCTCTTTACTGAAATACAATTAGATAGCATATTAAAAAATTATTTATTACAACCAAATGTAGATTATGCAAGTTTAGAGGTAGATGTAAATTACTCTATTAATATTATTTACTAGTACATTTGTATTAGTAGATGATATGCAAAGAACTCTGTTATTCAATTGTATCTCATAAAGCACTCTGCTCACATGGTTTCTGCAACATCACGCTCTTTTGGTTTACTTTCTATATCAAGCAATCCTTTATTAATCTTCTTTAAGATTAACCTTCCTCTCTTTGGCCTTTGAAAGCTATTATTCCCCAGTAATGCAACCTAGGCTTTCTTCTCTATTAATTCTATGCTATATTTTGTAAAGATAGTGTCCTATTTATGTCCTTTGATATTTATGATAATACCAAAAATAAACATCTGCCTCTCTCTCTCCTTTAAACTCCTGTTTTGTGTCTTAAATCCTTATTAACCTCTTGATGAAAATTCAAACGCACAAAGGCTAAAACTTAAATTGCAACTTTTCCTCTGTGATCCTTTCTAGGTAGAGGCAGTTTCAGGCGGGGCCTTACTGAGTCATTGCTATGCAGAAGTAGCTCGAGGGATCTACTTTTAGTCAGGCTCGGGAAGTTGCACTAGGCCTCAGGCACATGGCAGAGCCCAATAATTCCCTCTTTTGTTTTTTGTATGGCGGAAAAACATACCCCCTGTCTTAGGTTGCCTGCTCTTGCAGTTTCAGTCTTACCCGTCATGGGGATACAAACACCAATGGTTTGGTCCCTGTCTTAGGTTAACTGAACGCAGAGTGATCTTACCCGTCTTTGGGTACTATGAATGTAATCCACCGTGCAGCCTCTCCATATCCTATCTTAGGTTGTCCCAGTTTTGGGAATCTTACCCGTCATTGGTGCTATGGAGGACGGTGAAGAATAATAGTTAGATTCTTGGTTAATGAGCCAGTGATATCGGACCTCGACCTGATTTAACTGCCTCTATTTTCTCCTTCATATGTCTGTGGAAACTATTTATATCCTCTTTGTTTGTACCATCTAAATAAAAATAAAACATATATCACTATGTGTTTGTCTAACAATATGTCCATTCCTACCTATATATTTATCTTTCTGATTCACTTTATTTTCTCTTTGCAATTAATTATACTATTGTTTTATTATAAAAATCTCTTAGCTTCTTAATTTTATCTATACGTCAATGTCCAGCTTAACTCTAACTCACTCTATAATTTACTTCTGTATTTCCCATATGGTTGACTGACTAATCTCAACCTTGAAGAACATTTCTCTTATGTATGCTTTTATAACACACTGGTTACTATTATCTCTATCACATTTTGTGTTTTATAATTGGTTTGAAAAGGTGTATGTAACATTTAAAATGCAAAACTCTCACTATCTTGAATGTTAGAACATATTTCACAGACAAGTTTGTTCTTATCAACCATCTTTATTACTATGATGAAGATATTGTAACAATGTTCTTCCTGATATTTTTATATCTTGAAAAGACCAATCCCGTGTTTTATTTTATCCTATGATAGGTTTATTATTCACTCCAAATCCAAAGAATTATGATAAATATTCTTGTCCTTTCCTTTTGCCAATTTTTCATCTTTAGGGATTGTAAATATAAGAAAATACAATAAAATACAAAGAAGAAAGTATCTGATGAAAGATACCTTATACCTTTTTTCAAGAACAACTGTATTATGAACATTAAAAATGATAACAAATTTGTTTTATAAAATGCTTATGTAAATGGCTAGTTTCTAAGTCCTTTCCACTATAGTTAGAATCCTGGAAAAAACAGTATTAGAAAAGACAAGGGAATAACACATCATAAAATGAAGCTGAGTTGAAAGGGGCCTGTTCTACTCATCCACATATCTAGAAAAGAGGAGGCCAACCGTTATCAATGATTATGCTGTAAGATATTTTGCATTACTATGTAGGTCATCCTGCAAGAAAGAAAAAAAAATCAAGAGTCCGTATCCCTATCCCCTATACAAACATTGAATTTATGTTGAAGAAATGAATTCCTATTCCAAACTAATCTGAAATAATAGGAAAATAATATGAATTATCCTGAATTTTTATTAAATCTCTCCATGTTCCATTTATTGGTTATTACGTATATAAATGGAGAATTAGACTTTATGATTCTCTTGACTTATAGGTATTTTCTGAACTATTTTTATGCTGGATTATCTTTGGTTTATTCAACCAACATCCTGTATCATATAACTTTCTTGTATCTTATAGCTATTCAGACTTCTAGGATTAACTCCTTACATCACCCTGGATGTAAGTGTTTTTTAATTTTTACACATTGGTCATGGCTGACTCAGTATATGTTTCTGATGAGCCCTAATAGACCACCAGCTGGAAATCTTTACATGTTTATCTATTTTTCAACTATTCGTACAGAATTCTAATCTACCCTATAACCATGAAGCAAAGTTGGCAATATTAGTTAAGGCATCATGTAGAGAAATTTAATCCTAAAGTGAACATGAAAAATGATGCATGAACCAATTTATATGCTGCACTATATGAATTCACTTTGAAAGTAGAAAATCTACATTGTCCAATAAGCTCTAAATATTCTTGGAAGAGGCAAAGATATTGTGCAAAAATTAGTAAGTAATTTCAAATCATAAAAGACAGTGTACTTATCTGCATTTGTGATTAACTAAATATGACATAAAAATTGACTGTAGAGAATTGCATTTTAATTTTGTTCAATGTGAATATTGAATTTTATTATTCTCCCTTTCAAGTAATTTATAATAAAGACACAGATATTTGTTTTTTGCTATAAGATGTTTAATGCAGAATAACTGGAACTGTATATGCCCAATCAGAGAAAAGTAATAACATTCATTTATTCACACACACATTTCCTCAAGCAAGTCCTTTCTTTCAGGAACTCTCCAAGGTTGTTCAAAGATGGTTAACCCAGGGTTAGTTGCTCTTTGCCCTGGTTTTGAAGGAGTTTTCATGTTATTCAAAAAACAACAATTTCCATTTTTCTTAGAATGGAAAACAAGAGCTATAATAGTCTTTATAATAATAAAGATAACTTTAGGGAATTTTTCTTGGTATCACTTATGCCATTTTCTGTTCTGATTATTGAACAAATTAGATAAACTCTTTTAGAACACATATCCTCGTTTGTTTATTTTTTTAATGGAACCATTTTAAATGTCTGAAATATACCAGGTACTATGTTAGGGGCATATCTTAATATAAAGTATCTCATGTAATATTCTAATCAGAAATGTGGATAAATATTTCTCCTTTGCAAATTAACAAATCATAAAATGGAAGTTAAATACATCCTCTGACATTATTTGGGCTAGCAAGCATTAGACTTAAGTTTTAGAAGAGAGTTACCTGGCTAACATCAGGTTCAGACATTTAGTATTATGTTATCCTGCTTCTTCTGAAGATGTGGGGCCCTCCACATCATTATGTGAGGATTCATCAATGACTAAGAAAAAATCTTTCAGTTCAATTCTATTATCATCAAAAATGTAAGGCATATATTTAGAATTTATTTAAGTTTTTTGTTTCTCTAAAAAGTGTGTTAATTTGAATGTAAGTTTACATTCATTGTAAGAAAATCTCTTTCACTTTTTATGTTCATTCACCTTCAAGTAATTTCATATATGTGACTGTGTACTTAAATCTTCCACAAAATAGTGGAAGTTTATATAAACTGGGAAGATTAAATGATATGATGGCCATAAAAAAGTTATTAATTTTCCACTCTTATTTAAAATTATATGGAAAGATGGCGAACTAGAAAGCGGCCCACAAGCACTGTGCTCTCAAGGAAAGGAGAGTAAATTGCATGTCAACGGAAAGGAGAGTAAATTGCATGTCAACCCCTACCTACCTGTAGCCCTTCACCAAAGGAACATTGTGAAACCTCAGAGAACCAGCTGGGGACTCTCAGTGTGAAAAAGAAAATGCCAGGCCATTAAAGGCAACAAGATAGATGGGCTCTCTGAGATGGTATCTACACGCAGGGAAGATTAGGAGGGTGGAGTACTGGGGTGCCCTGCTCACCCAGCAGGCTCCGTGTCCAAGTGGTGAGAGGGGTCCCTTCAGAGATGCGGCCTCTGTCTGGGCAGTCAGGGGAGCTGCCTGGAGTATGTGTAGAGTTGTTGCACTGGACAACTATTCCATCATAGTTTATAAATAGAGGGATAATAGGCATGTATGGAGAAACCTGTCTACCTCTTAAGGCAGCACCAGCAGGGAAGGACTATTGGGAACCCTGTGGCACAAGATGAGCCAACAAGACCACCGTGATACCGTAGATGCTATAAAATCAAACCATCATTCAAACCATAGACCACAAAAGCAAGACAAGTCCCATGCACTAACCTTAAACAAGGAGACTAGACTGGCAGCTAAAATAAAATATTTAAACAGGACCCTCCACCTACTGGCACACGAAATGCCCAGGGTACATATGGAAATCATTGACATACCAAGAAACAAGAAAATTACTACTTACATGAGAAAAGACACCCAACATGCCGATGTTTCTCAAAATCATACCTTTATTTCAGAGCTTTTCTCTCTACCCCTAACTTATATTTCTAAACTAAACTAAACTAAACTAATTTTAAACTAAATTTTTAAATCTGTTTTGAATGCCATACAAGTAATAATGGAAAATGGTCAAGGTAGTTTACAGCCCGGTTTAAGTTTGTTTGTTTGTTTGTTTTGGCAGTTCTTCTTTCTGGTATGCTTATTACTGAGCTGGGACTCTGGCTTGTTCTATCTTTCTTGTTTCTTTTTTCTGACTATTAACTCTGGATTCCATTCTTCTTATCTGTTTCTTTTTACACAATGAACTGGTTGCTCTTTTATTTCCCACACAATGTCTAGAACATGGACAGCACTCACACCTTCTTCCCTTCTCAAATGATATGGGCTAACCTAACCTACTTCCAACCTAATTATTTCCACAAGCGTCAGCCTGTGCCAGAATCCAAAATCTTTCTATCGTTCAGCATAAGATTAGCTATGTTATGCTAATATGCATCTTCGCACTTCTCAAGCTGACTTACAATTATAAATGGATTGTGGAGTGATGTCACTAGATGGCAAGATAGCAGTTGTTCAGCTCCACTCCCACTAACAGGAATCCAACTAGCAACTATCCATAGACAAGACTACGTCTGTGGAATAAGACCTGGGAATAAAGCTGACAGATTTTGTTGGATTGAAGAACTGAGAAAATCACAGTGAGATATAATTTCACACCTGTTAGTATAACTTTTATCAAAAAGATGAAAGGCAACAAGTGTTGATGAGAACATGGAGGAAAGGAAAATTGGATATATTCTTGGAAGTAAACTAGTACAGCCATTATGAAAAGTAGTATGGAAATTTCTTAAAAATTAAAAGAAAATTGGAGCTAGGTATTACATTTTCTTTGAAGCTATTATAAAGGGGATTATGTCCTTAATTAGCTTCTCATCTTGGTTGTCCTTGGGGTAAACAAAGGCTACTGGCTGTGGACATTGATTTTATATCCTGAGACGTTACTGTATTTTTAAATCACTTCCAGGAGTCCTCTGGTTAAGTCTTTGGAGTTCTCTAAGTATAAGATCATACCGTTAGCAAACAGGGCGAGTTTGACCTCTTTTGCTCCTATTTGGATGCCCTTTATTTCCTTTTCTTGTCTGATTGTGTTGGCTAGAACTTCCAGGATTATGCTCAGTAGTAGTGGTGATAGAGGACAAACTTGACTGGTTCCAGTCCTAATTGGAAAAGCTTTTCAGTTTTACTCCATTCAGTAAAATATTAGCTGTGGGTTTGTCATAGATGGTTTCAATCAGTTTAAGAAATGTGCCACCTGTGGCACATTTCAATGTTCTAATTAGAAAAGGATGCTGGATTTTATTAAATGCTTTTTCTGCATCTATTGAGAGGATCATATGGTCTGTGTTTTTGATTCTGTTGACTTGGTGAATTACGTTTATGGACCTGAATATGTTAAACCAGCCCTACATCCCAGGAATGAAACCTACTTAATCATGATGCATGACATTTTTGATGACAAACTGTAGTCTATTGGCTAGGATTTTGTTGAGAATTTTTGCATCTATATTCATTAGTGAAATTGGTCTGAAGTTCTCCCTTTTAGATGGGTCTTTTCCTGATTTTGGTATCAGGGTGATGTTTGCTTTGCAGAAGCTTTTGGGGAAGATTTCTTCCTCCTCAATTCTTTGAAATAATTTCTGCAGTACAGAAGTAAGCTCTTCATTAAAGATTTGATAGAATCTGGTGTGAAGCCATCTGGACCAGGGCATTCTTCTGTTGGGAGATTTTTTATTCTTTCTTTGATCTCAGTGCTTATAATTGGTCTGTTCAGGAGCTCTATTTCTTCCTAAGTCTAGGGAGAGGGTGTGATTCCAAATATTGATCCATTTCCTTCACATTGTCAAATTTATGGGCATAGAGTTTCTGGTAGTATTCAGAGATAATCTCTTATATCTCTGTGGCATCAGTTATTATTTCCCCTTTATCATTTCTGATTGAGGCTACTAGAGATTTTGCTTTTTCATTTCTAGTTAGTCTGGCCTAAGTTTATATATTTCATTCATTTTTTTAAAAAGCCAACTTCTATTTCATTACTTTTCTGAATGATTCTTTTATTTTCAATTTTATTAATCTCTGATTTAATTTTGGGTATTTCTTTTCTTCTGCTGGGTTTAGACTTAGATTGTTCTTCTTTTTCCAATTCTATAAGATGGCTTATGAGTTTCTTGATGCATTCTCTTTCTGTTTCTCAGATGGAGGCATCTAAAGTGATAAATTTTCCTCTCTGGGTTGCTTTTGCTCTATCCCACAGGTTTTGGTAGCTTGTATCTTCATTGTTGTTATGCTCAAGGAAGTTAATGATTTCCTCTTTTATCTCTTCCTGCACCCATCATTCAGCATAAGGTTTAATTTCCATGCCTTTGTGTGGTATTGAACATTTTTGTTGAAGTTGAGTTCCATTTTTAATGCCTTGTGGTCCAAGAAGATACAAGGCAAATTTTCAATTCTTTTGATTCTGTTGAGTTTTGTTTTGTGTCCTAGGATATGATCAATTTTGGAGAATGTTCCATGGGCTGATGAGAAGAATGTATATTTGTAGCTTTGAGATGGCGTATTCTATATATATCTATCAAGCACAATTGTTCTAGGGTTATATTTACTTCTCTTGTACCTTTGTTTAGTTTCTGTTTAGAGGATCTGTCCAGCTCTGTAAGAGGAGTTCTAAATTCCCCTGTTATTATGGTGTTATGGGATATCATATTGCTCAAACTAATTAAGGTCTATTTCAGGAATCTGGGAGCATTTAAGTAGGGTGCATAAATATTTAGAATTGAAATGCCCTCTCATTGTATTGTTCCCTTGACCAGTATGACATGTCCAACTTTGTCTTTTTTTTTTTTTTTTTTTTTTACTTTTGTTGCTTTAAATCTACTTTTATCTGAAAATAAAATTGCAAACTCTCTTTTTTTCTGAATTCCATTTGTCTGAAAAATTATCTTCCATCCCTTAACGCTGAGTTTTAATTTTTCCTTGAGGCTAGGAGTGTTTCCTGCAGACTGCAAATGGATGCCTTGTGTTTTTTTATTGTTGTTGTTGTTGTTTGTTTGTTTGTTTTAACAAGTCAGCCAGTCTATTCCTCTTCAGTGGGGAATGCAAGCCATTAATATTTATTGAGACAATTGATAAGTGTGGTGGAATTCCATTCATCTTATTTTGTGAAAGTTTATTGCTTAGTCTTATCTTCTGCATCATTGTGGAAGCTAAGTTTTTCCCTTTATTTTCTGGGTGCTTACTTGCTGGTGGTCCATTGTGATCGTCTGTATGTAGGGTAGGTTAAAATATTACCTGTAGAGCTGGTCTTGTTGTGGCAAATTTCCTCAATGTTTGCATATCAGTAAACTGTTTGATTTATCCATCAATTGTAAAGCTTAGCATGATATAGAATTCTTGGCTGGAAATTGTTTTGTTTAAGTAGATTAAAGGTATATGACTATTGTCTTCTGGCTTGAAAAGTTTCATTTGAGAAGTCTACCATCACCTTTATGGATTTGCCCAAGCAAGTCAGGTGGTACTTATTGCTTGTGGCTTGAAGAATCTTTTCTTTTGTCTTAAATTCAGACAGGTTCATCACAATGTGTCTTGGAGAAGCTCTGTTTGAGTTGAGGAGACCTGGAGACCAATATCCCTCTGAAAGGAGGGGGTCACAATCTTTGGTGATATTTGGGAAATTTTCATATATGATATCCTCTAGTATAACCTAGTATGGTTTCCATTCCTCTGGGGCATTCTTCTTCCTTGTCTGGGACATCTGTTGTTTTTGAAACTCATATGTTTAAATACATGGAGTCCCACAATTCTGCCAGTGAATATTCTGCTTTTCTATTTTTTATCCTGCCTCTTTACCTATCTGAAAGCAATCTACATATTCAATGCAATCCCTATTAAAATACCAACATTGTAGTTTCAAGACATGGAAAAATTAAATCTTCATTTTGTATGGAACGAGAAACTAACTTGTATAGCTAAGGTAGTTCTTAGTAATAACAAAAATTCTGAGGGTCTCACTCTATCAGACTTTAGGCTATTCTACAAAGCCATAGTGGTCAAAGTAGCATAGTATTGGCATAAAAATTGAGACATAGACAACTGGAGTAGAATAGAAAACCAGGAAATGAAACTAACATCTTATAGCCACCTAATCTTTGATAAACCAAACAAGAACATACACCAGGGTAAAGAATCCCATTCAATTAATGGGATGGGAGAATTGGATATCCACATGTAAAAGACTGAAACTGGACCCACACCTTTCTCCACTCACAAAAATTGATTCAAGATGATTTAAAGGCCTAAATTTAAGACATGAAATGATAAAAACCCTCAAAGAAAGCATGGTAAAAAACATTTGAAGATATCAGCCTGGAGAAAGACTTTATGAAGAAGACCTTGGTGGCAATTGCAACAACAACGATAAACAAATGGGACTTAATATAACTGTAAAGCTTCTGTACAGCTAAGGAGACAACACACAAAGCAAATAGACAACCTACACAATGGGAAAAGATATTGGCATATTGGAATCAGACAAAAGTTTGATAACTAGAATCTACAGAGAACTCAAATGAATCAACCTAAAAAAAGCCAATAATCCCTTGTGTCAATGGTCAAGAGATGTAAAGAGAGCCTTCTCTAAAGAAGACAGAAAATGACAAACACATGAAAAAATGCTCATCATCCCTAATTATTAGAGAAATACATATCAAAACCACTCTGAGATATAACCCCAACAAGAATAGCCCACATCACAAAATCTCTAAATGGCAAATATTGATGTGGATGTGGAAAGAAGGGAGGTGGGACTTTTACACTGCTGGTGGAACTGCATACTAATACAATCTTTTTGGAAGGAAGTATAAAGAGTCCTCAAAGAACTCAAACTAGACCTCCCTTTTGATCCTACAATCCCATTACTGGGCATCTACCCCAAAGGTAAAAAAAAAAATCTTTTACCATAAGGATACTTGCACTAGACTGTTTATCGCAGCTCAATTTACAATCACCAAAATGTGAAAATAGCCTAAATTCCCACCAACCCCGGAATGGATTAACAAGCTGTGGTATATGCATACCATGGAAAATTATTTATTTAGCCATTAAAAAAGATGGAGGCTTTATATCTTTTGTATTAACCTGGATGGAAGTGGAACACATAATTCTTACTAAAGCATCACAAGAATGGAGAAGCAAGAATCTCATGTACTCAATTCTGATATGAGGACAATTAATAACCTAGTACATGGTGGGGGATGGGGAAAGGGGAGAGCAGAGAAAGGCAAGAAAGGAGAAGATGGCGGATTACAGTGTGTATCACATCTTTGGTGGGACACATTTAGAAGAGGGACTTTACCTAACAAATGCAATCAATGTAACCTGGTTATTTGTACCTCAATGAATTCCCAACAACAACAACAACAAAGTAGAGCTATCATATAATCTAGAAATCTACTTCTAGGTATATATCCAAAATAATTAATATTAACATCAATATATTCAAGAAATATCTGCATTCTTATGTTCATTTCAACATTATTTATTACAGCCACATTATGGAATCAACCTAAGTGTTCATCAATGGATAAATGGAGAAAGAAAATGTGGTACACATACACACATGCACACAATGGAATAGTACTCTGCCTTAAAAGGAAAGGAAATTCTGTCATTTTCAATAACATGGATGAACTGGGAAGACATTATGCTAAGTAAAATATGGCAAGCACAGAAATACAAATTCTGCATAATATCACTTAAATGTGGAATCTACACAAATTGATCTCATAGAAGTAGAGTAGAATGATTGTTAGTAAAGTATAATGATTATCAGAAAGAGGGGATTATGTGGGAGAGGGAATGGACAGTGTTTATTAAAGAACATAGTTTCTGATTCAGAGGAGGAATAAGTTTTGAGAGATATATTGAACAGAGTGATTATTAGTCAATAATATTGTATTGTATATTCCAAATTAGCTTGAAGTGTAGATTTCAAATGTTTTATCATAAAAAAAGATAGTAAGAGAGATGAAGGATAAGTCAATTAATTAGTTTAATCATTGCACAATTGTATACAAATTTCAAAATATCATATTGTATCCCAGAAATGTATACAATTATGCTTTCTCAATTAAAATAATATGCATTTTTAATTAAAATGAACTGCAATTTTTCGCTGACATATGTACATATGTATTTTTTTTACAAGATTACAAACTCTTTGTTTTCTTCAATTCCAGTTCTAGTTCATTGCTGGTCCATTGTTTTGCTCAGTAAAACTTTACTAAGTGAAAAAAAAAAAAAGGAATAAATACCAATAGCAAAATATTTAAATCAAAACAGACTTTTCCAGTGACTGTAAATGAAAAGAAACTTTTCCAGGTCTAAAATTGGATCCCTGGATTCACATAACACCTCCTCTACTTACTGGCTCTGTGACCTTGGGCATGGTGCCTACCATCTCTGCCTCTCTAACCATTTGTCTGAGAACGCACTTCATTGAACAGTTGTGAAAATTAGGTGAGTACATTCCTGGCACCTAATTAGCACTTAAATCAACTATTATCGGAAGCCATTACAGGGAATGGTACACAAACACACAACTAAATCTGCTGGGTGTTACTATTTATAAATGTCACCCTTTTAAAACCAATTTGCTTGCACTCATTTGTTTTCCTTGAGTGTAAAGAAATGTTTAATCTACCTGGATTCTTAGCACACCTCTGCCAAATAAATAAGAAGAGATGTACCTCTCACTACATTAATAATAGCTTGTCACACTGTAGAAATTTGAAAGCCCTTATTATAGTCTTACCAATTTTTCTTGAAATAGGCAATTGTGTGTCCATTATACATAGGAAGAGTTTCCTTTGAAACTTAACAGTGGAAGTATTTTTCTTATTTGTATTTGCAAGTGATGTCTATTTTTCTTTGAATACCACTTTTTATTTGGCAATGAGAAAAAGAGGTTACTGCAGTAATATATTTAAGCTTTTAGTCTGGTTCTGCATAATCTAATTTTTATACACTCTGCACAAATTGTAGCCACTTCATCAATGTCTTATTATTTTTTCTCTTAACAATGCAACGACAGTGATTAATTTCTAAAGACCAGTAAACAAAAATCTTACCTTGGAATGGATTAAAACAAAACTGCAAATGGTGAGAGGGCTGACAAACTTATAAACATACTAACACACCACACACGCTGTCAATGAAGCTGTATACCTAAATAGTTCTATAGAAAGAAGAGAAAATAAGATAAATACACCACTAACATTTTGATAAATATATTCCTTAGACCAGGTTACTTTTTAATTATTACAGCATTGTCTATTAGAGGCCACATGTGAGAAAGTAAATGAATTTTAAAATATACATTTTAATATAAAAGGAAAAATAATATACTTTGTAAATATTAATGTAAAATAATTGACTCTTTAAATTTTATTACTCCCATAAAAAGCTTTATATTTTGTATTTGATGATTATACTAAGTCAATCCATGTAGTAAAGTCAGGGTCGAATGTTTTGTTAAAGGCAAATTGGATCATGAACAAATCAGATATTTATTTATCTTGCCTAAGGACATTTTTCTTAGTAATTTTAGTATGACAACATTGCTTGTTTTATAGGTATCTCTTGATTAGACTTTTGAAATAAGCAATGGAAATAAAACCTAGCAATTTATTTTTTAATCTGATGTGTTTTTGGTGTATATCTATAACTCATCATAGATTAATAATCAAACATAAACATTCTGAGATACTTTTGTTGACAGAAGATGTGTAATGTTACAAAGAGAACAATAAAGCTGCACAAAAGACTATTCATTTTTAGTTTAATGTCTATGAAATAAAGGATATAAGGAAGATAAAGTTGGGGGTATGGAGGTAGCCAGAGGGTGACCATGATTTCTATAAAAGGCAGATTATACACTAAATGAATGCTGTTTACAGAAACTGAACAATACTCCCAAATTTTCTCTGGAATGTCAAAATAGAATCAGTCGCATTCCAATGAATGCCAGTTTGGTATGCAATGAACATAATGAGGGGGTCACTAACTAACCCCACAGAATAAATAATACTATAATTTGGCAAAAAAAAAAAAAAAAACTATATATTTTACATATCATTGTACACATAACTTACAATACTGTAATTACCTTCTCTAAATGTTCTTTTTATTATGTTTTCTGTTTTTGATGTATAGCTTCATGTTCTCTGCAGGATCTTTTTATTATAGTTTTTTCTTTTGATATGTGACAAGGACAGATGTACTTGCTGAACATCCCTACATATATTTCTGGTCTCTCCCACAGGGACAAAGGTAGCAGTGACCTTTTCTTGGTAAGCTTTTCACTGCTTGTCTGCTAACTCTTCCCTTTGGTTCAATATGAGCCTTTCCTGTTGTCACAGTGCCTTGTCCTTGATTGCACTTATGTCCACAAAGATTCCATGCCATGGTACATTTTGTGTAGAGACCATGAACCTCTGGGCATGCCTTCTTATGTTCTGTTCACAGAACTGTGGTGCCAAATCTTTCAAAAAGTCTTTTCTTCCCACTTGTTTCTTTAAATGAAGTTGAAAACAGTGGCTGTTGGTTTACCAAAAATCATATACCAATTATGTGCTCCGGTGTCAATGTTGTTGAGGTTAATTGCTAGAGGCCAATGCTGAGTTCCTCAAAATAGGTTCTCACACACTTGTCAAGTGTGTCAACATGTGCTTTAGTAACATTATAAAAGTGGATTATGTCAGCTTGTTATCCATCACCTTCATATTTTCATGCTGTGTGGAAAGTAATATAATTACTTTTCCTGTCTTTGGAACTTAACTTACTAATGTCACATAGAGAAGGTAAATCTTACTGTAGCAGATGTCCATTACTGGCATCCTTGATGCCAGACTGAGTTCTAAAGGTAAATCCCTTTTATCACTGCGAACAGTACCAACTGTGCTTATATTCTTTTGAAGAAAGTTGAAAGCCAGAGTGATGGAGGTAAACTTTCTGTTTATAATCATATTTCTTCTGGACCAATCCAAATGCCAGTTATGAACCAGTATTTTCATAACTCAGAGTTACTATTATAATTTATGATTTCACTGCATATGGCTCTACCACAAAGTGGTCGTTTGTAGAATAATTATCCAAAGATTCAGTGAAATGCCATACTTCCCAGGTTTAGTTGGTGTGTAAAGCTGAATGGACAGCACCCATAGAAAGATACCAGTTCCTCATGGACAATGGTAGACTCATGAAGATTGTAGTAAAGCAAGAGCTTATTTATTCTAACTATATTCCAAAGCTCTTGAACTGAAACAAACTTATCATGCTATCTGCGAGCTTCACCTGTTGCAGCATCACCAAAACACAGACATTTCAGTAGGAGTTGGGTTTTATGCTCTGAAAGCATTGCATGGAAAACTAAAATTCTATGTGCTGGTAAGATCATGGATGTATTTTGCTAGTAAACATCAAAATTTAGAAGATTCCAATTAGTCCTAATATTTTATTCTTTCATGAAATAGCCAAAGTATTAGATGAATATATAACACTTTGACTAGATATAGTTTCTGGCTTATAATCTTGATAATAACATCCACATTTTTATTATTAATAAATAGTTGGATTCAAATGGAAAAAAAAAATGCTTGGAAAGCATCCAATGGAGTTTCAGGTTCTATTTCTGATCATACTTCTGATTGAGTCCCCATATGATAATATTAACTGATCATCAGCTCCCCTGATCCTATATTGGCTATGAGCTCCATATCATCCCTAATGGTACTATCATCTGAGCTGCAGGCTGCTCTATTTTTACAAGTGGGCATGGTCTTTTGGCCTCCATATCTTGCTATTCTTCTTTTCCATTGTCATTTTCTTCTTCTTCCTCTTTACTCTCTTCTTTAGAATGAGTAATTTCACACACCTCCCCTACGAATTTTTGTCCACTATCAGAACTAGTGAAAATGTTTTCTTGTTTCCTTCAACATATGACTCCTATCAGGTCTTTCTCTACCTCAACTACCAGCAAACTATTTTGCCTCTTGCCAGACTTGTACCTGTCTCATAAGAAAAAAAAAGTAAATCATCGCTTGACATAAATGGATTTATAGTATTATCAGTTATTCTGTATTTTCATTCATGCACACCTACATTTTGCACAGATACAAATATACTGCTTATTAACTAACCTTTGAAAAACACTTAGAAAAAAATAGAATACTGCCTTTTCCTGGAACAGAGACTGCAACTAGACATTGCTCTTAAATGTTTAGAACTGCTGATCTTTGAACTGCTGATCCAAGAGGCTGACATGTGTAAGTGTCATAAACAGATGGGTAAGTGCCTAATCATGAAAGGCATGAGTGGCAAAAATGCAACGCCACACATAAACAAATACCCAACAAAACCACAGTGGGGTCAGCCCCTAACCCCTCATTGTTATATGACTGTTAAACGTTTTGTTCCAAGAACCATTTGTTAGTCTGGTGAAGTTAATCCCTTCCCAAAACAATGTCTATAAATAAAAAATATAAAATTATAAAATAAACCACTTATATTTACTTAAATTATCAAAATATTATAAATTGTGATATAATAATACATGTCTCTTCATTAACCTATTACATATCAACACTTAGATCTATGACTAAGAACTGCCATAACTTTAAAGAATTATAAACATAAAGGATAGTTCAAAATATTTACAACTGTAACGTGATGGAGAAGTAAATGCAAATTCAGTTAGTGGCATTATGGGGACCATTACTCAGCCTAACAAAACCCAAGTCAAGTGTTCCTGGGTTATGTATGAATTAATTCTGCTATCAAAGCCAACATAAAAGATAAGGGAAGAAACTCTGTGAAACAGGATTTGGGGGTTATTAGATGGGACAATCAAAGTGTTTATTCCAGTGCCAGGGTATAAGGTCCCCAGGATACCTGTCCAGTGGCATTTGATGCCATTGATGATGACATTTGATACCATTGAACGAATGGGAGTAGTGCCCTGATAAAGAAAAGCCGCAGAGAGCTGCCTTCCTTCATCACTAGGGCACAGCTGGACAGTGCCATCTACGATGAGATCAACAGACCTATACCAGACACTGAAATTGCCTTGCTCTTGGGAATCCCACCTGGCAGAACTACGAGAAATAAATAGCTTTTTTAAAAAAGCTACCAATATTGTATTTTTTCTATAGCAGCCCAAATGAACTAGGAAAATTATACCATATTTAGCTTTAGATATGTTTTCTGATTGTTGTTTATATCTTTGTGAAATCTGCTAAAAGCCCTCCATGGTAAATTCCTGTGTATGATGTGTGTTTGTATGTTCTTATCCTATAAAATGATTACTTTGTGTTCTGTTTCTATTGTTTTTATTTTATCAGTTTTTTGTCCCTTTTTTCTAATTTGCCTTGCAAGTGTTATGAAGTCTCAGACATGGTATATGAAATATTGTAGAGACTAATGGAAGATCAAATGAAGTTATCTTTCTCCGCATCTATTCACTGATTTTAATGATGAAGGACAGTGATCTGGTCTAATCTCCTTATCTACTAGAATATTGGTCTAGTAGAGTAATTACTTTCCTTACATGAAGTCTCTACTATTAATAGAATTGTAGTATTAAAAATATATACCTCGACTAGCATAATCTATATTTTTCTGTGCTCTCAGTTTTCACATGAAATCTAATATATGTATGCATGTGTATAATTATGATAAAAATCAATGCTTAGTTAACTAAGATAGAACTTATTTTTAATGCTCAACACTATTATGCAAATTAAAAAATGTCAATTTTTTCTACAATTTTCACTATAATTTTTTGCTTATACTAAATACCAGCTGTCCAATTCACTAGCTGTTTCAAATATGCTGGGTACAGAGACATGTTACAGGAAATATGATACCATTAAAGAATTACGTGGACTCTTCTAAAAGGGCAATAATGTTACATATAAATCTTCAAAGGGTACCTTAAGTCATAATTTCTTAAAAAGTCCTTTTGTGTTAGCATGATATTTCTTAGAGCCTTCTCTTTTATGAACTAGGCAGGAATCACATTGTCATAGCCTAAGGCAGTCAAAACTCTACTAATGTTCCATGCAGTTCTTCAAGTTTATTTCTCTGTTTCTAAATATTAAAAATGTTCTAACATATTAACTTATGTGTATTTCCAGGAAAATAGATACTATCATCATATATATTATACCTTGCAATAATTTACTAGAAAATTTGGGATGGTGTCTCTCAAAAGGGTAGATTTAGCAAATTATTATATTATTGTTCAGCTTCTATTAGTGAATAAATTTAATGGTAAATAATAAATGTTTAAGCATAAACTTATAGAGGAAATATTATGCAAGTCCATCTATCCCCGCCCTTTCACATATAACTCCCAATATATTTGTAGTCTTACATTGATTATAGTTTATTCAACACATTTCTACCTATGTCCTTTATAAATAATTAATGTACTTCTACTTACCCCTATTTCTATTGCAAAATATTATTAACTCCTTGAGGAAAAAAAATATTATGACCAGTAATGGCTAATTTGACTTTACTAACAGCCTGAATTTCCTTAACATGGATGATAGTCAAGAAGATAAAGTACTGTTAACAGGCAAACGAGATACCACAAAATATATGAATTAGTAAGTATGACTAAGAAAATCAAAACATCATTATGAATTAAATCAGAAGGAAGCAGAATAACTGTGCTATCCAGTTCCAACATCAATGTTTGATAGAAATGTATTTCACAACAATACATAAATTAATGCAGCAGCTGGATCATTTAACATAGGGAATTACCAAATAGTATTTCAAGCTATTTGCATACTTCTTTTTCTGCCTGAAATACCTGCCCCCTTTTGTTAATATGTATAGATTTGAATTAGCATCTTCCAAAACTTAGTATAGCCATTCAAACATCCTCTAAGCCTATCAAATACTCTTACTGAGTCCAACCTTATCCGGCATACTTTTATTTCTATCTCTTCTATTGTATCATTGAAAGAATTAGGCTGTACTTTAACTACTGACTTACACATCTTTCTTTCCTGCTAAACTGAGGTCCTGGATTTGTTTTACTTTGCTTTATTTTCAGTATCCTAGGTTTAGAGGTCAATGTACCTTGCCACATATATTTTAGAAAAGTCTAATAGCTTTTCAAATATTCTATTAACATTTTCTGATAGGAAATACCATTAATTTTTTTTAAATAGCATGTGTGTACTTAACTGCTAACTCCCAGTTTTTAAGGAACGTGATGCTGCTGCTCTTATTGTTTCCATAAACAGCATCTAGAATACATGACTCACTGAATATTGATACATACCTTCTGAGATTTCCCCACTGCTCAATAAATTAGAAGTAGCAGAAACAGTGAGGCAATAGAATTAGTAAATGAAATATTTAGTAGACAGAGTTCATTCTCTGAAATTATCTTTTAGACTTAATTAAGTCTGATATTTCAATCTAAGGAAAAAAATCAGGAACTTAGTCTCATGTGTTTTCCCCTACCCTAAGCACAATGGTGCCAAGAATTATTTTAATTTTCTTTCCTCTGGACTCCTGCTTAACTGTTATTTCCTATTCTAGTTCAGTTTAGAGCTATCACACATAACTTTGCATATATACAGTTACTTTGGTAAATGACAATATGCTTTAATTTAACCAATAGTAAACTAGTGTTTCTGAGTGAGATTTCAGAATGTCAAAACCTGCAAAAGTCATACATATTCTTTGGCCTCAATCTCAGATCAAATGAATCAGAATTTCCATGATGGGTTTGGAGATATATATATATAAAAAATTCATTTTTTATTTATGTATTTTTTTTCCATTTTCAGGTGATTTGGAGATAAAAACTAGCATATGTAATACTGGAACTTTGTGTAGGGCATAGAATACGGTTATTACATAGTTGTATTTTCTCACACGTAAACTTCCAAGTATATTACATTTATGTTGATGAAAATTATAGACTTAGGCAACCTTCAGAATGGGAAAAGATGTTTTCATGTTACAAATGTAACAAAGGGTTGATAACTAGGACCTGTAGAAAATTCAAATCAACAGCAACAACAAAAGAGCAAACAATCTCATCTATTACTGGGCAAGACACATGAGCAGAACCTCTTTGAAGAAGACAGACAAATGGTTAATAAACATGGAAAAAGTGCTCATCATCCTTAATTATCAAAGAAATGCAAATCTAAACCACACTGAGATATCATCTACGCCAATAAGATTAAAACATATGCCAAAGTTCCAAAGCTGCAGTATCTGGCATGGATGTGGAGAGAGGGGAACACTTTTACATTGTTTGAAGGACTACAGTCAAATACAGTCTTTTTGGAAAGAAGTATGGAAAATCCTCAAAGAACTCAAATTAGATCTCCTGTTTGACCCCACAATTCCATGGCTAGGCATCTGGAAGAAAAAAAAAAAGTCCTTTTATCATAAATACATTTGCAATAGAATGTTTATCACAGCTCAAGTTACAATCACTAAGATATGGAAACAAGGCAAATGCCCATCAACTCAAGAATGGATTAACAAACTGTGGTATGTGTATACCATGGAATACTATCCAGCCATGAAAAAGATGACTTTACCTCTTTTGTATTAACCTGGATGGAGTTGAAACACATTCTTCTTAGCAAAAGTACCACAAGAATGGAAAAGTAAATATTCAATGTACTCAATACTAATGTGATGCCAGTTGATGATCTAATTTATACTCATATTGGAGAAAAACTCATTTAAATTCAAGTTGTGGGGAAAAGGAAGTATGAAGGAGGGAGATGAGAGAGGAATTGGGGTGCCCTCTTAATGGGCACAATCTAGGGTTGTATGGACTACCTTTTGGATGCAAGACACGACTACAAGAGAGACTCAATCTAAAAAATTAAAATATTGTGACCTAGTTTGTTATACCCTCACAATAACCTAAAATTAAGAAAAAAAATTAAAAAAAGATGTATATATAGACTATGGACTTGGAGAGTCTTGTTAGCAAAATCAAATAAATTGAGTTCTTCTCTTGTATGAGCATGTATTTGTTCATATACTGGCTTCATATTAGTTTAGAGTACATGGATACTTACTTTTTCATTCTTGTGATACTTTACTAAAGAGAATGTTCTCCAACTCTATCCAGGTAAATACAGAAGATTTTAAAGTCTCACTCTATTTTATGGCTGAATAGTGCCCCATGGCATGAATATATCACAGTTTTTTAATCCATTCATGGGCTGATATGCATTTGGGTTATTTCCACATATTTAGTGATTATAAATTGAGTTGCAATAGATATTCTAGTGTAAATGAATTTATGATAAAATTATTTTTGTTTTCTTCTGAGTTTATACATAGTAACAGGATTACAGGATCAAATGGAAGACCTATTTTGAGTTCTTTGAGGATTCCCCTTACTTTTTTCCAAAGAGGTTGTATTAATTTGCAATCTCACTAACAGTGTAAAAGTGTTCCCTTGTCTTTAGTAGAGATTATAAATGTTTTAACACAATAACTAAGTAAAGGAGATGAGGTATATATTTTAAAAAAATGGTCAGAATAATAAACTTAGTTTTTCACAATAATATAATTGCAAAAATGTTATATTAATTGTTGCTCCTTATTTGAAAATATTGTTTGGTTGTTTTCTAACACATTTTATTATTTATGAGAAGCCTACTCTCTATTGAATGGTCCTTTCTTTTTATCATTAAATATATTTTTTCTTTCATTTATAATTCAATGTTAGTGTGTCTTGCTAAACATTAGTATTATTATTTTATCCTTCATAAAAGTAATCTCCTTTTATATGAGGTCTCTAGGTTTTCCTCAGTCTTGGACCATTGTAATATTAATTTTTTCCCATTTTCTTCTTTTGAAATTCTTAATGAATATAGTCTGGTATTACTATTGGGCCAGTCTTATCTAGCCATACTCTGTGTAAAACAGAAAGTCCAGTTATTTTTCAGCCACAGAGCTTAGAAATTTCAAGTTATGCAGGCAGAACATGCACATGTGGGGTGGGGGACTTATCTTCACCTCAAATAACACTTGGAACTAAAAACTAAAGGCTTGCTCCTTTCATTAAAAGATAGAAACAGGATCAGAACCTCAGTGCTGGAATACTTTGAAATACAGAGAAACCTTTGTCTAGAAATGTCCAGTCATAGAATTTCTCCCCATGTTTTACTATAATTTTGCTTGATGCCCTTCCAATAAAAACCTGTCTCACCTGTCCTTCCTGACCCACAAAACTTTCTCCAAACCCTAGATCAGGGAGACAGACTTATCTCCTTGTTTAGCAGGATTATTTATTAATAGCAGCTTTTCAATTAACCTTTCTCTCTATAGAAGTCCAGTCCCTTGGTGTTTGGCTTGAGGAAAATATTTGCAAAGTGTCAAATAGAAGTGCAAAGGAAGCCTGTGGCCCACTGTGGTCTTGACTAGCATCAAAGTCAACCACGAAAGTCACCAACTTTCATGAGAACTTGTTGTTACGTGTTTGGGGATTTTTTTGCTTGTTTGGCTCTCATTCTTTCTCATTCTGTTGCCAATATTAGACGGCAGTGGCATCATGTTAGCTCACCGTGATGTCACACTCCTGGGCTCAAGTGATGCTCCAGCATTAGCCTCCCCAGTACTTGTGACTACATGGATGTGCCACTATACTTGACTGTATGACTGGTTTTTTTTTGTTTGTTTGTTTTTATTTTAGAGACTGGCTATCTCTGTGTGGCCTGGTTGGTCTCAAAGCCCTGGCCTAATGCTGTTCTCTTGACACTGACTCTGAGTTTGGTTTGGTTACACCAGAGCTTTTTATATGGCCATTTCTTTGATATCGTCTATATCTTTTCTATTTTTTTTTTTTCTCTCTAGGTGCTGCATTCTTAGTAGTTTCTTCAGATCTACATTTAAGTTTATTTATTATTATTTCTGCAACTACATGTATCTAGTTCATTGTATAAGCATTAATAGAAGTGTAGGAATATGTATTTTGATTTCTTGTCTATATTTTAATATAATACTCATTTGTCTATTTGTAGAATATTTGAGGTGTTATTATGATTTTTATTGATTTTCATCTGATACTTTATTGTGTTAGACATTTCAAATGTGACTAATAAACATGGTAAACTTCTTTATATACTGGCTACCATGTTCAGTTCTTTTTCATGTGATGTGGACACTCCTGTCTATGTCTGAGTGTTTGCTGAGTCATCCTCCTGGAGGCTTGTTTCCTCAAAGACATTGTTGGATAAAAGTTTTGTCCTGCCAAAGGGCTTTTCCTAGTTATGAACCTATTTTGAGGTTGATTTCCCAATTTGTGTACCACTTATTAGCTATGACCTATACCAAGTATGATGGAGTACACATTCTTAATGGTGGGTCAGGCACAGTGGCTTATGCCTGTAATCCAGTACTTCAGAAGGCAGAGTCAAGAGAACAGCATCTTGACACTGAGCAGATATTTTCACTTATGGATTAGTTCTTTGTACCTATCAACTACTTAGAGTTATCTCAGTTATTACCTTTGTTTACAGAACTCTCATCCCATACTTCTTGGATACAAGATCTGAAAGCGTTTTCTGGGGATTCTTGGAGGTCCTTAGAGGTTTGCAAGATTGCAAGTATGTTCATTCATTCTCCCATGAGTATCTAATAAGTCTTCTTCGTGATATATGATATCAAATTAGAATGAATACAAGGTGCTTTGTTTTAATCACCTAGTTTCTTCAAAATTCTGACTTTGAATTTCTTCTTTACGTCTTTTATTAGAAATTTTTCTTTTTCTGACTTTGACTCTAGAATTTATTAATTGTTTATCTTCCAAAATTTGTATATGTGAGAAATTGGAGCGGGAGATCAATTTATCAGTTCAGTTTGATAATAGGCACAGTAATTCATTTTATTTCCCTCATTCAATCTAGTTCCATCTTTGTTTCTCCAGTGTTGTCAGCTTTCTGCATTGGTGCCCTATTACTAACTACAAAAAAAAATCTTAAAATAAATTTTGTTTCATTTATAAAGCTTCTTTCATTAATATTGTCTTTTTCAGAATATTATGAAAATATTTTGCTCAAAGTTTTAATCCATTATTCCATCTCATGCATGCATTGACTTAATTACATTTTAAATCAAGAAGACCAAAATTGGCTCCAGAAACAAAAGAAAAAACACATAGATACTATAAAAATTCTTTATTCATTCCTTCTTTGAGAAATAGGAATCACCACCATGCTTGTTATCACATAAAATTGAAATGATTTTAGTGTTTGAGTTTCTATTATATGTCTCTCTAGCAGAGTGGAAGATCATTATCCTGTCAGCCCTTTGTTTGACACTGATGACCCAGGAAATTTCTCCACTATTTAGAACGTCAAGGAGATACACAAATGACAAAGCTGAGACAGATTGACTTTGTACAGTTCTGCTTCTTTTCAACCAACTTTAGGTGATGGCATGCTTGGTACATTTTGCAGAGAGGGAAACCAGAAATAGAATTACAAATCATCCCATTTTGCCAGGCAGATTTGTCACAGTTTAAGCATTGATAGTTTTAAATCTTAGTAAACCCCACAGCTAAGGAAAAGCAGAATAATTGATCACCCCAATTAGGTCATATTCATCAAGGACGACCATGTAAGGCAACAATTATGCTGTTCATCAAATGATGTTTAGAACTAAGATCAGGGTTTTTTCCCCATAATTCATTTGAGTCCTGTTGGATAGATAGAATTCTGAAATATCCTTCAAGGTTTCTTATCCCTGGAGTGGGTGGGATCTGTGAATATAATTGGATGTTTAACTTCCATGTTTATATTACAATGTATGATAAAGGAAATATTTTTTCACATACGATTAAGGTTCATAATCAGCAGGTTTTGAGTTGACCTAATAGAGTGAGCCCTTAAAAAAAAAAAAAAAAAAAAAAGAATATGCTCTCATATGTCTTAATGAAAATAAACAGACATATTCTGATATTCCTAAGAGGGCATGAAGCAAGGAAATACAGGTAGCTTTGGATCTGTGAATATAATTGGTTTTTAACTCCCATGGTTATATTACAATGTATAATAAAGGAAATCTTTTTTCACATACGATTAAGGTTCATAATCAGCAGGTTTTGAATTGACCTAATAGAGTGAGCCCTTTAAAAAAAAAAAGAAGATGCTCTCATATGCCTTAATGAAAATAAACAGACATGTTCTGAAATTCCTAAGAGTGCATGTGGCAAGGAAATACAGGTAGCTTCTAAGAGATGAATGGGTTCCTTGGTCAACAGTTAACAACCAAAACAATCTGGACTTCAGATAAACAATGAGGAAATAAATTCTGCAAACAATTTTTGAGCTTGGAAGCTTACAACCCCAGATAACACCTTGATATTAGCCTGGGAAGATTTGATCAGAAAACCCAGTTAGTCTATACTCAGACTCCTGACAATGGAATTTGTGAAACATTTTTTTTTGTTGTTGTTGTTTTAAGATGCTAAATGTGTAGAAATTTATTATGTTGTTTTACAAAAGTATATCCCTTGGATATATAAAATTTCCAGAGTTGACCACCTCCCTACTTGACCACCTCCTTAACTTGACCTAATTTTCAAAGACTGCACATGCATTATATTATGTATCAATACAATAGGCCTAGTTCCTATGTTGATCATCTCCGTACATTGAAAATTTTGTTACAGTCTTTTGGGTGGTCAACTAAAAGAGATTTTGAAGCATTTGCAATGCTGGTAATAAATCCTTCCCTTGCTATAATTTCATTGCAAGAATTGTTTATTTATACCAGCTTAAGAACCTGCTATTCATAGTTGCTACTGGGAATCACACGCTATTGTGCAGAAGGTGTGGTAAATCAGAGATGTTATAATATTTATTTAACATTCCAAGTAAAAAGAAGCAAGATAAATTGGAATTGGCTTGCACAACTCAAAAATAAGATATTTATAATTATTATGATCTATGGAAGCTCTTTGTGGGAGAGATGAAAGTGGTTACAGTTAGATAACTCCTAGCATAAGACCTACCTTGGAATAATCTGGGTTTTCCAGAAAGTTAGAATTGTTCTTGTAAGAAGAAGAAGAAGAAGAAAGGAGGAGGATGAGGAAGGAGAAGAGGATGAGTAGGAGACAATGATGATGAAGGAGAACAAGAGAGGAGGAAGAAGAAGAAGAGGAAAAGGAGATAACAAAGAAGAGAAGAGAGGGGGAGGAAGATGAGGAGGAAGAGGATGAGGAAGAGGAAGGAGGAGAAGAAGAGGAGGAGGAGACGATGAGGAAGAAGAAGAAAAAGAGAGGAGGAGGATGAGGAGAAGGAGGAAGAAGAAATAGTGGTGTTAAAGATTATAGATAAATTCTGATGGGAATCAAGGTTTTATGCATTGAATTTTTTAAACACAGCAGAGGATAATAATTTGGTACCAGAAACTCAAGTAGTATGAATTACTATGTCATCTTATTAAGCCACAATTATTATCTGTGGACATGTGTAATAGTACTTGGATTTTTTAATAAAGATTAAATGAAAAATAAATGTATATTATAGATAATGTCATTTTGTTGGGGTTTTTTTTTTTTGTTGTTGTTGAGACAGGGTCCCACCCTATGTCCCTGAGCAGAGTGCAGTGGACATGGTAGCTCACCGCAACCTAAGACTTGGGCTGCAGGCACCCAGCGGCCTCAGCCTCCGGAAGCCACTGGGATTACAGGCACTCACCATGGAACCCGACTGTTTATTTTATTTTATTTTTTTTCCATTTTTTTCATGAGTTGGGGTCTCACTGTTGCTCAGGCGAGTCCCGAACTCCTGAGCTCAAGAAATTCTCCCTCCTCAGCCTCCCACAGTGCTGGGATTACAGGCGTGAGCCACAGACCCTTATAACTATACAGGCCCTTTAATCAGAGATCTTTTGATTTTCCCAATTCTTGCAGATAATGCCATTTGTGAAGATAATTTTTGTTACTAATGACAATTTTAGAAATTATTTCATCCAAACTAAATTATAATAAAAGCATGAAAATTCAGGTAGTCATATTAATTATTGAACTGTCAAATATGGAGATTTAAACATTGACTCAATAATCATGTTGACAAAGCAAGACATACCAGAGAGTGACGTTGCAAGGAATTTTTAATGCATAGGTAAGTAGTGGAAAATATTCCTTAAAGAGTACATGATAATTTTGGATAGCCCGTTGAGCATAGAAAGGCTTAAAATATTTTCAGAAGCTTGTGGATGAAATCTAAAGAAGAAAGTTATAATTTGCATGATTCTAGTTCAAGCTGAATAAAATTTGATATTGAAAGATTTTACCTTCAAATCTTTTAAAATACAATTTTTAAGAATTACTGATATGATTGCTTTTGAAAATTGGTGCTCTTTTGGAGTTATCCAGAGATATGCATAAACAAATTACCATTTTTTGCAGTATGGTTAGAATAGAGGGCTATCACTTGAACAAAACCAAACCGAAGCAAAGACATTAGAAGCATTTTGTAAAGATCAGTAGACCAGAACAACATCAGCTAACACAGGAAAACGTAATCTTGATGTTCATGTCCTGAAATAATTTTTCTCAAGCTGTGGAAGTTTCAGGAATCAAATGAAGACAAAGGTGACTTCCTTTTCAATGCTGTCCTTCTGCTTGAAACTTGGATGATACCAGTTGCCTAACAAACACTGCAAAGTACAACTCATTAATGGAAAGCCCTGGTGAAGAAAAAGAGAACAAGATGGGAGAGTAGGAGTTGCAGATACAAGATTCAGTGACTGGCTGGAATTATAGTTTTATATAGCTATAAACCAATACATACATAATGTAAGTGCCTTCAAGAAAGATGCACCTAATGCAACTACTGCTTAACTTTTATGTAGTATAGTGTACCGCTAAGACCATGCATGTAAATGCAAACAAAACATATTATTTTGAATATAAATACATCCTTCATTAATTGTATATCAGCTCTAAAGTTGGTTCTACTCGATTTACAAGAGGAGATAAACTCTATTCAATTCACAGTGTCCATACAATACTCAGGATTCTAAGTGAAATGGTAGTACTGAGAAGTTTAACTTTTCAGTTGTAACTTATACATAGTATATATAATAATTATTTTATATACAAAACAATTTATATTTCAATAATAGATTATCTATCAACTTTAGGCTAGATATTAATTTTCTTTCCAAAACAGTTAGATGCTAAATAAATTTAATCATTCAATACAATTCTTCAAAAATTATAGCCAGCCTGTTTATTTTTTTATAAATTGAAAAAAGTTTATTCTAAAATTGATCATCTAGAAATTCCAAAGCAATTAAAAAGTGAATAATTAGATTACCCTAATAAATCCACCTTACCATTTTAAGGAGAAGAAAGACATATATATCAATAGATATATCTTTTCAAATCTTGATATTTCTCTGGGTGAGTCTTCCATCACATCTTATCTGACACTCAAACTATATGATTAACTATAGTGTTTTATTTTTCATATGTAACTCAAAGCATAATAAAAATCTTAGATTCTTAAGATTAGTATTTGTTTTGAGAATTCTGTCAAATATTTTGAAAAATTGTATCGAATGATTAAATTTATTTAGCATCTAACTGTTTTGGAAAGAAAATTAACATCTAGCCTAAAGTTGATAGATAATCTATTATTGAAATATAAATTGTTTTGTATATAAAATAAATTGTGTTTTGTATATAAAATAATTATTATATATACTATGTATAAGTTACAACTGAAAAGTTGTTTTCTTGATACCAATAGCTTATAATCAACAGGTGAATAAAATATGATTATAGATGTGTGCAGCAAAGGTTCATATAAAAAGGCACCATATCTAATAAAAAGTTGAGTTAAAAGAAACCCCAGAAAACACCTACATTCTATGAAATTTCATTTTACAATAAATATTTTAGTTATTATATATATTTAGTTTGGTGGACTCCATATTATATTTTGTGACACAATATTTTATATTTACTTTTCACCTTCAGTTTTACAAATGGGTAAAATATTACATCTGTATGAGAGTGTATATTCAAACACAAGAGTATCCTTGCATCTCATAAGATAGTTTTAACATTTTAATGACAGATTTAGCAGTAGGTTTCATAATTCCAACGTAACATCATAGGTATTTCTGTGTTGTAATTTGTATTAAATAATAAAGTGAATTCTAATGATGGAATACATTCATCTGTGGTTTTCTGTAAATGTATGCTATCAAGGGAGGAATTCCTTTGTTCTAAAACTAAGAACTAAGTGTGGCATGCAACATTTACATTTATACTTGAACTGGTAAGCACAGCTGAGTATTTCTGAAAATTGTTATTTTTATATACATTTACATACGTCTAGTTTGGAAATTTTTGGTTTAACTCCATGTCTTTTCACTGACACTTCACTTTGATTACCAGAGGAAGTCATTATAGGAGGCAAAGCAAATTGTACTAACATAAAAAGGAAAGCTGCGTCACCACTACTTCTTCCAAAAATATTCATTTTAAATCTGTTTGAATTGTGTTGTTAATAGTATGATTAATATTACTGAGAGATTTGTAAGCAACCTCAAGCAAGATCATTTTGCAATCATTTCTGAACTGAATAGTACAGTCTTTGATGCATGAATGACCCTATACATAAATTATAAAATAAATAAATTATGAGGATTCCTATTACATAAACATGTCTGTTTCTTTGGTTTCCTACATTTGACCTACTTTTCATTAACATCTTAGCAATCTATCTATTGCTTCCTTTCAATTCAAGGCACTCATGGAACTTTTAACCATCACTTACCTTTCTTCATTTAATGATATTTTATGTCTAAGTATAATTGCCATATAATGCATTTTTGAAAGCCATAAAACCCATGTCTAATATGATTCTTTTCATTTTATTTAGATTTATCTACTTTTGTAGTTTCATAATTTCTCCTAAATAATGTATCAATGTGTATACGTGTCATATGCATGTACTATCACAAACATTTCTACTTAAACATCAGACTTTTGATTTTTTTTTTTTTTAATTTGTCTTTATGCTTTATTGTGTTGTATCTCAGTCTGATATTCTGCTTAGCAGTTTTATTTCCGTGAGCGTGTTGGGATATGATTTATAAAGTTAGAAGGACACATCATCAGTACTATGCATAGGTTTTGGTTTCAGTTCAGATCCTCATCTCTGCTCTCAGCTGAGAGTCTTCTTACAAACCAAATTTCAGGTTCATTGCCTGTAGACAGGGACTCTCTAGTATTCTGCTGTAGGAACACTTACCTGACTGACACCAAAAGGATTTTCCAAGTGTAACTAACTCATGCAGTGTTTTAATAGTAGTTCTGTTTGCAGTCTCATATATTACTCTTTTTTTTTTTTTTTTTTTTTCTCAGTGACATCTAGGAGTTTATGGGTCCTGAGTCTCTGGAATTCCTGAAACAAAATTACGATTTTCTCCCTGTCATTACATGAAATTCATCCTTCTCTTCCCTGGTAACTTTGTTACCATTTGTCCATCACTTTCCCATCTTAATTATTCTGTTGACAAGTTTTTTCCTTTTCTTTGCATTATGCCTGCACATACTCTCATTTCTTTACCCCATTTTACTGAGGATCAGAGGTGTACATGTGTGTCTAAAAAGATGTTTTTTTATATTCTTATATGGTAAAAATAATAAATATTGGATCTATTTTTGTAACATATGTTTTAGGGAACAATATTGTTAAATACAGACACAATGTTATACTGCCGATCTCTAGAGCTTATTTCTCTTATTCACTGAAACTGTATCTCCATTGATCATTCCCTCCTGGATCCCCCCTCCCTCAGCCCATGGCCACCAGGATTCTACTCTGTATCAGTGCATTATGTTATAACTTCAAATAAGGAGACATGTAACATTTGTTCTTCTGTTACTGGCTTATTTTATTAAGCATAATGTCTTCCAGTTCATCCATGCTCTCATATGCCAGGGTTTCTTTTTTAATGACAAACATCATTATATTGTAGTGTATACCGGATTTTATTTATCCATTCAACCATAGTTGAACAATTTGTTGTTTCCACATCTTGGCTATTGTGAATATACTGCAAGGAACATGAGCGTGCCAATATCTCTTCCAAATTTTTATTTTAAATCTGTTGGAAGCATGCTTAAAAATAAAATTGCTACATCAAATGATAGTTCTGTTTTCCACAGAAGCTGTATGTACCATTTTACATTCCCACCAACAATGCATATGAGTTACAGTTCTCCATATTCTGACAACATTCCCTTTATATTTTATTTTATGTTTTTCATTTTACTTTATTTTATGATAGTCGTCTTAAAAGACCTGAGATAACATCTCATTATATATTTGATCGGCATTCCCCTGTTATTGAGTTATGTTAACATATTTCATATTCTTTTTAGCCATTCATATATCTTCTCTGAAAAAATGATCGTTTAGGCCCTTTTGATACAGGGCAAGTGCACCCTGGCTTGGTCAGAGCCCAGTGCCCAGAAGGCCCTGCTACGCCGTCAGCGTCTCCGCGCCATCCGTATTGGTGTAGTGGACCAGGAGAGGCCAGAGCTGGAGAACCAAGTGCCACAGAGAGGCCTAGTGCAGCAGAAGCCCGCAGGCCCCTAGTTGGTTGAGGGAGACCACAGCACAACCCACGATGCTGCAGCTGCCAACCCCAGAACCACCCTTGGACCTAAAGCGCCCACCTCTGGCTGTACTACTACCCTGTGAGCACTTCACAGGTCCAAGGGTGTGCAGGGCTCCCGCATTCAGGTATGAACAGGGACCCCTCATTTCCTAGGCCTGGGAAAAACTCAATTTCATGTGAGTTTCCTAGGCCCAGACAATTTGATAAATGGTGTGTCTCCATCCATTGATGCACTCATTCATTTGCCCCAGTGGAAGGGACAATATCCATTCATTTGTGACCAAGACCTGGCCAAATGCAACTACCAAGGACCCACATGACTTTATATACCCCAAACACAGAACCCAGGCAGAGAGGAGATTTTTTTCTGACATTGGTTTTTCCCTATGCCTACAGTAGCTCAGGTGTTTTTTCTGTTTCCTTTTCTGTAAAATAAATCCAGTTTCATTGATACAGCATGGGTGGCACCCCAGCCAGCCTGGTGGAGCTGAGGGGCAAACCTGTGTTAAGACCAAATTCCGCCACTGAGAGATCACCAGACACACATGCAAAAAACAAAGGAGTGACTTTATTCAAGCATGCTTGGGCTGTACCTCCGGCAGGACTCTGCTCAGAGGGGACAACCCCAAGGTAGAAATGATGGTGGGTTGTATATTCTTTGGCATGATGCATTTTGGTTGTGGTGGGGGGGGGGAACCAGGACCAAGTTGGGGGGTTGGTCAGCGCAGGGACTGAGGTAACTTAGGAGGTTTGGGATTGGCTGGCTGTATCCGGGACTGACCCTACCTGGAAGCTGTGAGAACAAAGGAGTACATGTTGGATTTGCTGGCTCTTTCTGCAACTGGAGGCTGTGAGACCCAGGAGGGCCAGCTTTCCCTGGTTGTGGCTGGGGCACCAGGGCTAACTTTCACCCAGGGGGTGGCCGCTGAGAATCTCTCAGCCCCTGGTGAAAGACCGACTCTGCCTTCCCTTCCTCACCCTGCTAACTAGCCCTTTTATTTCTCTCTCTTTTATATCCCCCATGTCTCCCATTGCCCTTAACATCTCTGGGTGGGATTTAGTTAACATTGTAGCATTGCAGTCAAAACCCTCTCTTTCCAGCAATTAAAGAGTTACTACAAAGTTTGTTAAAAACTATTTTTTATGGATGAGAAGAAAAACTGTGGTTGCTATGTTATAAGTAGTTTTGAGATAAGGTGCTGGCATTCTGCAGAAGACCCAAGGTCAATTACTCATTTAGAACTAGAGGGAAAAAAATGGTCTTCTTAAACTGTAGCCATTTCCCACCTCCCTTCTCTGTCCCCCCACAGGGTTAGGATTCACCCGCTGGGCCCTTCACCTGCAGCCTCTGCCCTGGTGGTGTTGGTGCGGCTGCAGCTGGCAAAGGAAACAAATGGGGTTGGAGGGTAGGCCAGGGTGTACCTTAGGAGGCTCCAGTAGCGAGAGGGCCCAGACCACTGCTGTGGAAACAGCTCTCTTCCCCTTGCACTTGTGCCTGAGCATGGAACCCACAATTTCCTAGACCTGGTCAATTTCATGTAGGTTTCCTAGGTCTGGCCAATTTCAGAAATGGACTGTATCCATTTATTAATGCATTCATTCACCTTGCTCCAGCAGAAGGGACTACACCCATTCATTTTTGACCAAGTACTGGCCTAGTATAACTGCAAAGGACCTATGAAACTATATAGACCCTGTAAACAAAGGACCCAGAGGGAGAGAGACACACACACAAAGAGAGAGAGAGTGCTTTCTTCCCACTTGGGTTTTTCTCTCTGCCAAGAGCTTTGGTATTTTTCTGTCTGTATTCTTTTCTGTAAAATAAGTCTTATCTTCCCACTGATCTGAGTTCTGTGGATTTATTCTTCAAATCACCAGGACTAAGGTGGTGGTCTGAAGATGAAATCCTGGTATCATTACCACTAATCTGGTCCATGGATTCATTCTTAAAATCCCAGACACCTAGGATGTGTTGAAGAAGAAATTCCAGTGACACTGCCCTTATTTTGTTTCAGGTTATTTGGTTTTGTTGTTGTTACTGAATTTTAGGATTACCTTACATATTTTAGATATTAATTAAGTCTTTACCAGGTGTATGAGCTATAAATACATTCTCCAGTTTTTATATTGCCTTTCACTTTGTTGATCATCTCTTTTACTGTTCAGACTTTTATAATTTGATGGGGTTAGTCATACATGTATACTAGATGTCAAATATAAACCAATGCTTTGTTGTTTGTGTTTTCATGTCATATTTAAGAAATCATTGCCTATGCTAGTGTCATTTTTCTTTTGGTATTATCACATGTTTAGTCTGACATTTAAATTTGAAATCTATATGAGCTGATCTTTGGGTGTAGTACAAGGGTCCAACTGTTTGTTGGCATGTGTATATCCAATTTTCCTGGGGCCATTTATTAAAGAGACTATCCCTTTTCTATGTACAATAGCATCAAAAAGAATAAAATACTTAATAAGAAGCTTGACAAAGAAGATGAAAGTCTTTTACACAGACTTTCATATTGTCACATGGATGAAAAACTTGAAGAAGACACAAATTAAGTGGAAAGATATCTTATGTTCTTTGATTTGAAGACTTAATGTTGCTCAACTGTTCGTTCTACTCAAAGCTTTCTGATTATTTAATGCAGTTTCTACCATAATTCCAATGAAATTTTTATTGGAACAGAAAAAAATAATCCTAAAATAGATATGGACCACAAAAGACCCCAAAGAGCCAAAACAATCTTGACAAAGAAAAACAAAGTTAAGAGTCACATCCAGATTTAAAAACACATACTCTACAATGTTTACATACATTTTTCAAGGTAAAAGTGTGTGTGTGCATTCATGTGCTTTCACACATATATATTGGATGCTTTAAATTAATAAAAACACTATAAAATTTAAAAATATTATAATTCATTTTATAATTCACACATTGCATTCTCCACTCTGATATTCCTTTACATTCAGTATCCATTATCTCTCGTAATGCACAAGAAAAAGACAATGATAAAAATCTTCAAAATTCATATTTAAATTGAATAATTCAAACTGAGCTCTTAGGAGTTCAAAAATTTTGGAGAGGCACAAGATGAGGAGATGGTCACTGAAATGCTCCTGTTCAAAATGGAGGTTGACATACAAAATACAAGAGATTTTTTTTTTTTAATCAAGAAATGGTAAATAACCTCGACAGAGACTCCCTGATGCTTGAGAGAAAATGCTTTATGTCTCTCTAAGTGAATTGCCCATCACATGAGATGACTGTGTGTTCTGGTACAATCCTGTGTCAATTTCCAGAATGGATTTGACACTAAAACTTATAGATAAGAGAAAGCTAGCAGAGAAATCTCCCAAAGCTCTGGCAAGCTACAGAGATAGACTAAAGCTTAGTAGCAGCTCAAATGAAGACAGTTCAACATCCAGTATCAAATTTATGTGTACTGAACATTTTAACAGGGTTTCTTGGCCACACAACAAAGTTACAATTCAATTGCAAGAATTATTTTTTTCAGTTAATGGGAAATGAAAAAAAAAATTCAACAACTCATTTATTTTCATCTTATTGAAATATATTTAATAAACACTTAGTTACTCAAATAATTATTAGATTGATTTAAATATACAAACTATGATTATTTTAATTCATCTAATTAAACATGGTATCTTTCTCATGCTATGATTTTCACTGAATAAATTATATACTTTAATATAATGATGTTTTTCCTTAAAAAATATCTTTCATACATTTTACTTTTTCCACATTCTCTTCCCATTGCTAATAAGAAGATTACTGTAGGGTGGTGCCTGTGGCTCAATGGAGTAGAGGTGCCTGCTCCATATTTTGGAGGTGATGAGTACAAACCCAGCCCTGGCCAAAAGCTGAAGAAAAAAAAAAAAAAAAAAAAAGAATACTGTAATAAATGTGTTATTTATGTTTTGTATAGGGTAGGGAAGGTGGGAAGGTATTGTATCCATACTCTTTTCCCCCAAAACATCTCATGATAATATATGTTAATTTTTATTGACATCAATAGACTTATTGAAATTCTGTTTTCATGTGGGCTGAAGATCATTTGTAATGTGATGATGGGAGGATGATGAGAAACTGGTTACTGGGTAAAATATATTTTATTTGGGTGGTGGATACTCAAAAGGCACTGATCACCACTAGGTAATCTATGCATGTAAAAATATTGTACGTGTGCCCCATAAATTTGTACAGATAAAAAGAAAAGAAAAAGTCCATGAATAAGATCCACTCCACACACATATTATGCCAGTGGAAAAAAATCTATTGTGGTCAAATATCAAAAGCAGTAGTTTACTAATTGTTCAAATGACTTTTTAAACTAAAAATCCTATAATAATTTCCACTTTCAATTTAAAAATTATATTCTTAAACATATCTACTGTTTGTTAAGGTATGTGAATGTCAGTGTGAAATTTTTACTTCCTCTGACTTTTTAAAATCAGTATACTATTTGGTAAAACATAAAAATTCAGATGCCAGTTTCTTTAAGTTTATAAATATACTTTAGATATCTCATTTTTTATAGGTTTAGGAAATTTAACAATCATGCTTAAGAGAAGTTTACTGTGTATCTAATTAAATTTAACTAAATATTATGAAATACACTCCAGTATGTTCTTTTTCTGCACTTTAGTGATCTAACACCAAATGCTCTTAAGTATTTTAAAAATGATCTTAATAGTTTGCCTAAATATTATTAAATGCTTATGATAATTTTATTTTAAACATTCTAACAAACATATCCTTCCCAAAGACATATATTGTATTAGCATACTCCACAAGTTGAATTTATAACTGAAGTAATTTATAATTTATTTTCAACATTTTAATTTGTTTATAAAATTTGCTAAATTTTGTTTCATCTTGGCATCACTAGTGTTGCAACCCAAGAAGTGACTTGCAACATTGCAGGCTTAGGGTTGCCCTGCACAGGGGCTTTGCTGGCCTCCCAGGGGTCTTGCAGCAAAGGGAGAGAAAGCACTGTGAAATTTACGCACACATAGTGTTCTGAACCCTGAGAGACAACACCATAGCAGCCCTCTCTAGGCTAACTCAGTATTCAAGGCTATTTATTAGAAATTAGGGGGCGTGTATACACAAAGCAAAAAAGTGAAAAGATAATAGTTTCATGTTTTAATTAAACAGGAAGTTCTTTGTTCAAGGAAGAAAATTTCAGGCTGAGATACTGGGGAGTACTAAGCTACAGATCAAAGAATACTTTGGGGAGAATTTAATGAGGGGAAATTATAGTCTACAGGTTAAGGTGCCTGCAGCTGTAGGGTATCTGCAGGACAGTTATCAATTACTTTCTGGCTTTATTTATATCCTGTCTCTATGCTACTTATCTCTTTCTGGACTTTTCCCAGATTATTTGCTCATCTACTGTGCTGGACATTACAACGCCCTTCACCACCATCAGCATGCATTGAGGTGGGGAAGCTCAATCTCAGGGCCATAACCCTTTGGAGATTTCAAGGGGAATTCCAGACTGCTCTAGCTTTCAGCTACACACTAGTTTAGAATAAATTAATTAGTACTTTTAAATGAATAAAAATATATGTTACCATGTATTATCACACTATTTCAAATATATTTTAAATCAGTATCCAAGATGATTCCTAAACTTAAAAAATGGTAAAGATGTAGATTTTTAGTTAGTATATATTTTATACTTAATTGTATGCATCCTCACAGTGTAAAATCCTTGTATTTATAAATTGTACAATATCAATTAAATTTAGTGTTAGAAATACAGTCCAGAATGGTTTGGTACGAAATTCTTAATGTACTTAGATTTCTTAGAAAGTAGTTTTTTGACCAGGAAATGGGATTAAGAGCAGCAGGGAGTTCTCTGTGATCATAATAAGCAGGTCATCCCTTCTATAATCTCTGTGCCAATATAGAATTAAAATTAAATGCCTAAAAATCAGTATTCCTTATACAGCCTAAGTATTTAGACTTCAATATTCAACCTTTCTTTTTTTTAATCTTCTTTGGACTTTATCACCTAATTAAATAAATTAAGTATAGCAATCTAGACCCAGGACACTTTACTACTTGATTTGTTTTATCTAAATAATTTTAAATTATTGGAATCATCTCTCTGATCTTCCAAATGTATTTCTTTGCATATAAAAGTAATAATACAACTTATACAGTTTGTGCCTTCTTATATCTTAGTTATTAATTTTGACATTTTCACATTAGTATATTAAAATACTTAATAAGTATTTAGTTTAAAAAAAATTAAAAGGACAATTGTTTCATATACAACACTATGCCTCTATTGTGCCTATTAGAAATTTATAATTAAAATGTGGTGATGTATAATTCAATGTTTTCAAAAGCTTTCTCCCTCAGACATATATATCTTCCCTTTCAGTGACACTGATGTTGAAAAGATAACTAATACTTGCAAAATAGCATACAGACTTTCTAGTAATTACCTAATGTATATGCTCCATGTCCTCTTTCTTGAAATATTTTTTCCATGTTTCCCCCTTCTCCATTCTTAAATATTTGTTATGTTCCCACATTTCTTTAATTGTATATTCTCTTAAAATTTCATAATTGCCATAAATTCTTATTTATCACTCCTTCTGCAGATATCCATATGGGCATTGAAGGGAAGAGTCATATTTTGATGTGTTTGCATTTCTAGTAATAATGATTTAGTAAGCTTAAAAGCAATATTCAATTATTAGTTATAAGTAGATTAGGAATTGAATTAATAAAATTCAGATCGCAGTTAATGGGCAAAAGGGAACAGAAGAGACGTGGATCAGAGAAACCCAAAGCCTGGTGCAAAATGCACTGCCAAAGGACTGGCCCTTATAAGACTCTGGCGGCTATCTTGGTGAAACTCCTCTCCTCCTTCAGCATTACTCCACCACAAGGTCACTGAGCAGGCCAGGTTCACCCTGGCAGGGCTGCCCTCGCGGAGAGACAGTGCTTTTGGGAGAGTTAGGGATTGTAGAATGTTTAAACGTCAGTAAAGACAGCAAGAAATGCTCCATTCTAGATAAGGAGAAAAAAATTTCTCCTTTCTTCTGTCATGTTCAATCCCCAACTTCAGTCTGAGAAAGAGAGAAATTGGTCCCTGATTTTTAAGAGCTGACATGGTATGATCATTCAAATCCTGCAGTTGCTATGAGATTGCCTCATATTCACAGATAGGTCTTGATGCTCTCTTGCTAAACAGAAATAATTCTGCCGAACATCAATATCAGACAAGGCCCCTCTGTGACCTTAATTGATCAAGACAAAAGTAAGCCCCCCTCATCAACCCGTCTGAATGCAGATAAACTGGGACACTTTCCAGGCCACAATATACCAAAGATACATCTATCATGACTAAAATGAACAGCCAGCTGCTCTGATCAATTATAGCTTTAGCTTTACTCTCATCTGCTCTCCTTATAAATAAGATTTCTTAAAAAAAAAAAGAACAAAATAAAACACTATTATAGTCCAGTTTGGGACTAGAGGGAAGTATAAATGAGATTTTTTTAAGATACCCAGTTATAGTTTCACCAGTTCTTTCTAACAGCATCCCATCCAGGACAAACAAAGTCATGCCTTTACTACCCTCTCAAAGAAGGGGCTTCACCTAAGAAGCCCCAATCTCTTAACTACCATAGTACTGAGGTCCTTCATGGCTCCCCATCGGGTGGTCTTCATTACTATGAGTAATAAATTTAACTTGTTCAATATGCGATGGGTTTTTAATGATGTTGGCTTAAAGCCACTAACAATATCCATACAAACAATATACAGCAAGTCAATATAACTCAAGCAGAGACATCTACTCTAAGTTAAAATTTGTTTAATTGTCTTTTGCTAGATGTGTTCACTTACATGGCACACAAGCACACCCATTTCAACATAGCCAAATTAAATAAATTTTTATCTCCATCAAAGAAGTCCTTCCTCTTATGTTTCTTCTTCTGTTGAAGAAACACTTTCTAAAGCCAGAAATCCAAGAGGTTGATTTGACAGCTTCCTAACTTACCACATGCAACTTTCATTTTCTAATTTCTAAATTCCTCACTGTTTTGTGCTTCCACTGCTACTTCTCAAGTTCAAATCCTCATTATTTCTTATTCCAGTACCCATCGGAGAACATTAATTTACTTCCAGCACTATTTTGTTCCTACCACATTGGATGCCCAAATGATCATTCTAGGAGGTAAAACTTATCAGGTCACTTCTTCACATAAAATTTGTCAAATCCTCTCAAATTTAAAGGATAATTTCAAATTCCTTAGGGGAATTTTTTTTTTTGCCAAATCTGTATCAGTCTTTTGCATACTTCTCACATTTTATCTCTAGTGATTTACAAAAGATAATTAAGAATGGAAGAAAAAGTATCCAATGTACTCAGCCCTACTATGAAACCGATTTATAAACACCCACACTTCCATATGAAAGCTATAACCCAACTACAGTCCAAGATGAAGGGGAAAGAGGACGGGGAGGGGAGAGGAAGGGGTGGGTCGGTGGAGGGAGGATAATTGGTGGGACTACACCTATGGTGCATTTTACAAGGTACATGTTAAATCTACTAAGTGTAAAATATAAATGTCTTAACACAATAACTAAGAAAATGCGGTGAAGGCTATGTTAACCAGTTTGACAAAAGTATTTTATATTGTATATAAAACCAGCACATTATACCCCATAATTGCATTAATGTACACAACAATGGTTTTTTAAAAAAGATAATTTTAGACTAGTGTTACTGCACTTTTAACACATATATCTTGCTGTCATTTTGAGCATACTTTCTAATTTGATTTTCATTGAAGTGTAATTAATATAGAACAAAATTGAAGATTCTGAGTGTTTGGTTTTATGAAATGGAACAGTTTTTTTTTTCAAAATTTGTGTATCACAACATAAAAAAGAAACATTCCTTCATATTTCTTTACAGTCAATTTTGCTTTGATCTTGACAATAAATTTCTAATTCCTGTTATATGAAATTAATTTTTGTTGTTCTTAGATTTTTTGTAAGTAGAGTATAAACTCTTTTTTATATGTTGGCCTTCTTATTCATTGAATAAAATGAATGGGATTCTTTACTTAGTTACTTAGTTGAAAAATCACTTTAATATTTACTTGGGTTCTGTTTTTGGCAACTCTACACAGTTGAATCAGTTTATTTTTCAATTTTTATATGATTTTGTGCTTTGTGTTACCAAAACCTTATATTAGTACTTGAAGCATTTCAGGCCCACTAATGTCATTTTTTTAAAATTTTATTAATATTAAATCATAGTTGTGTACGGCAATGCAGTATGTGTACAGCATGGAATGCAGCCTTAAAGAAAGATGGAGACTTTACCTCTTTCATGTTTACATGGATGGAGCTGGAACACTAATGTTATTTTTGACTACATAATTTTGTGACCTATTCTAGGTCTTTTGTGGGTTTTCAAAATCAAATTTACAATAAACTTGTTGATTTTCTTTAAAAAACAAACAGAAAAATCCTGATAGAGTTTTGAGTAAAAGTGTATTGGTCACAGTTCCTTAGAGAAGCAGAACCAATAGGATATATAAATATGAGAAGAAATTTTCTATGAAAATTTGCTCTTAGTATCCAGAGGCAGAGAAGTCCCATGATACACTGTTTGCAAGCTGGGGAAACAGATAAGTTGGTAGTGTGGTCCAATTCAGAGCTTCAGAATCTGAGATTCCAAAGGTACAGTGTCCTTCAGGGAGTTTTCGGACAAAATCCTGTAAAGCATGGGGAGGACACTGGTGCAAGTTCCAGAGTCCAGATGCTGAAGAACCAGGCATAGGATGTCCAGGGACAGGAAGAAAGAAGGAAGGGTGAGTCTTCCCTCCTCAGTGCACTAATTAACACATCAGTCTCCTCAGACAATGTTTCACAGACATACCCAGAAATTATTCTTCACCAGCCATCTAGGCATCCATCCCTCAATCCAGTCAAGTTCACCCCTAAATCACAGTAAGCATATTTAATCTATAAAACACAATTGAAGTATGGCTATTTTTTCTTTAACTTTTACCTATTTTAGAATGCTTAATTATTTTTATTGATATGTAACTGATGCATATATTTGAGAAAGGGTGCATATGATAACTTGATTCATTTGTATAATCCAATCAATGTAATTGGGATATTTTTAAACATATATATATATATATATATATATATATATATATATATATATCTTTATGCTAGGAACATTCAAGTTATTCACTTGTACCTATTTGAAATGCACACTTGATTTATTTCAACTGTAGGCATGCTCTTGATCTATAAAACTCTAAGCTGATATCTTAACAATATTGAATCCTCCAATACATGAATATGATCTATCTTTTTGTCATTAATATTGTGTAGATTTTTAAGGAAGAGTTTGACTAAAATTTGAAACCTTTACTGATAATTATTTGATGCTTTTTGAAGCTATTTTAAACAATAGTTTTTTAATGTTATATTTCAATTATTTGTGACTAACATATACTGTATTCCATTCTTTTATGTCTTTGCTTTGTCTATTATATGTTTTTCTTATATATCTTTACCCTGATAAATTTGGTTTTGGTTTTTGGTTATACAGAGTTGTGTATGTGTGTTGGTGTAAGTGCCAATGCTGCAAAGAGACAGCCCTGCAGCCTCAGGGGGAAGCTCGCTCCTGTAATGTTAAAGAAAGGGGGCAAGAAACAGACTACATAGCATGGGATGGCATGTAGCAAAGTTCTTTATTCAGGGGTCTTATTTTATACACTTCTAGTCATGTACACAATCTATCATCTGTTAGTTTTAACCATTACCTCATTTTACCTATCTGAAATTAACTTGTAAGGAAATATCCTGTTACCACATCAACACAATCACTTCTGCAGTTAACATTCTTTTCTAGACATTGACAAATCTCTTGGGAGAGTATCTAAATAAAGATCACAAAAAAGAAAACAGAAAACAGCCACAGGGGAACAGAGTTAATGGAAAGAGTGCCTTCAAGTGTTCACTCAATTTACCCAGCATGGAGTAATGAAAGTGTTTCTCCACAGGGCAGAACACCTATAGACCTCTGACAATATGTTTTTATCATACGTCAACCCTCTGGCCCATATCTCTGAGGAGGAGCAGCATGCCCTTTAACTTCAGAGACCTGGCCTGTGAGATTTTAACCTCAAAATCGCTCTGTGCATGTGATCCAGGGGGTCCCAGGTTCCTTAAGCCTCTGCAAGAACAGAAAGCTGTTTTTAACTTACACTGAGTTCACTTTGTGTGTTTGATGTAGGATATGTTTATCTACATATGTGTACAGTTATTCCATTTTAGAATGACAGCTTTGCTTCTATCTCTCATACTTAATACTTTTATTTATTTTTACTTGTCTTTTTGAGCTGTCTGATTGCCTCAGTATAATGACAAACAGAGGTGATGAGAAGTATCTTCTTCCTAGTCTTACTGGTGGACTGCTCTGTGTCTCACTGTTAAGTATGATAGATGTTTAGGTTTTGATAAGATTTTTTTTTCTTGCAGTTTTTGGCCAGGGTTGGGTTTGAACCTGCCATCTCCAACATATGGAGCCGATGCCCTACTCCTTTTAGCCATAGCCGCCACCCAATAAGAATCTTTTTATCCACTGAAGGATGTGCACTTCTATTTTTGTTTCTAAATTATTTTATTATCAGTGGGTTTGGATTTTTGATAAATGCTTTTTTGTTGTATCTATCACATGCTCTTGTATTTTCTTCAATTTTATCTCATTTATATGATGAATTACAGTAATTTTTGAATGATAAAGACATTATTTTTTAATAAGTCTTAATTCATGATAATATATCTTGTCTATTATAAATTAATGATTATAGTATTTTCTAATATTCTGCTATTGTTTAAATATATATTCATGAGAAATATAAGTTTAAAGTTTCATGTCTTGGTAATGCCATTTTCTTTTCCTCTAGTTTTGTAACAAGATTTTCCTTCCACTTTCCTGTATTTCCTGAAATAGCTGGTATAAAATTATCACTTAATTCTTAAAAAGCTTAAAATTTTGTACAAAATGATTCTGGCTGCTAGTGTTATACAGGAGGCTCGATGAAAAATACATGCACAAAACATCTTTATAGCAATATACTTGAAAAGCAATGTAAAGAAATAAGAGTAAGTTTCTCAACATATAAAGAAGTTATGAATGAATATTATAATCAATAGAATCAAAACATAAGTATTCTTAGAAATATGAAAGAATAAAGGAAGTTATAGTAAATGGTACATGAAAGTGTTAAGGTAGTCAAGAAAATGAAAAAAGTATTGCATGTGAGCAATACTTAGACATTTGCTGAAGCATTGTTTATAATACTCTGAGACTAGAAACAAACTAAATATCCATTGTTTCTGTGTCAGAATTAGAAATAAAACACAATTTTTGGAATCTTTATATTTCTTACCATTAAATCTGTTTCAGGTTAAAAGAGTGATCCAGATTATTTAAGTCCTGGAGGTGATAAAAATATCAAATAATTTATTTACAGGTACTATTTAGCTTTTATTAATATAGGTGTTGCTCTCTTGATGATACTTGGGATGTTATAACTTAAGATTAATTCCTCATATTTATAGCACCTCCACTGCTTCAGGTTTAGATCTCTTTGTAAAGGAATGACTTAGTAAAACATTTCAGATTTCTGGGTCATGGATCTTTCCTAATTGTATTGGCAAAATAAATGAAACAGGCGGAACAGAATCATTAGGATGTCATTGATTGTATGAACCATTCCTTTTGTCACTTGAAATATAAAAATAAAACTATTACAAAAATCAAATCAAGTGTACATTTTTTAAAAGTCCATATTGTTAATGGACTTTTCAATTATTTGTTAGCCAATATGGGTTTTTGGCAACATGGATTTAAAAAGCTTTAAGCTGAGTTAAATCTTCTTCTCTTCACTATATTAACTTGAAAGAATGCCATCGATAAAGGCTTAGTGGTACTTTTCTCAGTCATTAGAGCTAGCTTGATGTTAGAAAAGATATATTTTCCTTTCTCACAACTGACAGAATGGCTTTATTCTACAACTATCCAGCACCTTGTAAAATTCTCTGTGATTAATGACATGATAGTACCAATGTCCCAGTCTATGGATGTGAATATATTTCACTTCCATAACCTTTCCCCTAGGGGGGAAAATAGTGTTATAAACTACATTCTTATCCTAGACATTTCACTTGCAGCAGTCTTTTATGTACAATCTCTAGAAAATCCAACTCTCTCCCTCTATCTCCTACACACACACATATGAGTATACATTATAGTCTCTGTGTGTGTATTTATTAATTATATACATGTATATATATAAAGCATAGTGAAAGAGATTTTAATATCTTAAATCTTGATCTGTTTTCCACGTAAGTGACTATACAGCAACCCCTCTTCTCTCAACATTCACGGTATCCCTCTATTCACCTGATGCGTTCATATCTACCGGCATCTCCCTAATGCTGTTCCTAAAGCTCAGAGTGCTCCTTTCCCCAGGAAATAGATTGCCTAATTCCTAAAAGTATATTCAATGGTGTTCCAGTCAACAGTTATGTAGAGTTTGTTGTGGCAAAGAATGAAATAAAGTGAATTTTTGCATATTGTATATTGGGAACTTTAAGGCATCATTGCTGCATTCAAAACTGTTTCACAATATAAAGCCAGTAGATGAACTAATAATACACACCTACACAAGAGAAAAAAATCAATTCAATTTGAGAGAAATGGGAAGAAGGGGGAGGGGAAGGAGAGGGATCAGCATACTTCCAACTAATGCGAACAATGCAAGGGTATAAGACACATCTTTTGGATGCAGGACACAACTAGAACAAGGACTTTACCTAGCAAATGCAAACATTGTAACCTAATTGCTTGTACCCTCATGTTAATCTGAAAAAAATATTCTTTTATTTAAACAGACAAATAAAAGTTGTAAAATTTATCATGCAAAGAATGTATTTCAGATTGTGCTAGGGTGGAGAAATTTAATAAATATGGAATGAGCTATGCACCTCAAAGTATTTCATATATAATATTTTATTTGATACAGTCAATAATTTCAAACTAATGTTCTCTACAGAGGAGTTAGAAAAAAATTGCCAAAACATTTTACTATTTTTATCTTTAATTTTCTTTATGTATTTGTTTATTTATTTTATTGTTTGGGATTCATTGAGGGTACAAAGAATTAAATTACACTGATTGTGGTTGTAAGGTAATCTCCCTCTTGTAATTCTGTCCCTCCTCCAAGAGATGCGCATACACCATTTTTAAAAAACAATATACATTAGTACGTATAATAAGTTTCTATTCTTTTCAGGGTGCATGTCCTTTTTGTATTGGCAAACTCAAGTCTAATTTGCACAAGGACAATTTCATTGAATGAGAACTACACATTTTATATAGTATTAAATCTTTGAGTTCTATTTTGTCAGAATGCCACATGCCCATTTAAATTAATAAAAATTTATCAATTAATCAATTTATTAATTGATTATCAAATTAATCAGTTATGAATGTTTTCAACTTTTTTTTTTTTTTTGGTAGTTTTTAGCTGGGACTGGATTTGAACCCTCCACCACTGGTATATGGGGCCAGTGCCCTAATCCTTCGAGCCATAGGTGCTGCCCAATGTTTTCAACTTTTATGACTTATTTTTATTTAAATGATGTGAAGATTTTATCCTCAAACCAGCATTGTAATTAGAAACATTCTGAAAGATCAGGTGTGATATAAATTCTTAAAAGTAGTTTTATTTTAATCTAAATCTTAAAAGAAAAAACATTTTTACTTATGTGTTCATAGTTTAGGTACAAATAGAGAGGTAATTACTCTCATTAGATGATGAAAATTACCTAAAAACTATTTGCACACTTTAGCAGATTTGTATTTTACCATAAATATGATGAGCATTTATATATATAAATATGTATGATATTTAAATACATTTTCATTATACATTCAATTGAATTTAGGCACCACTTGCCTATATATTTGAGCAGTTGACATAAAGATTAGGCAAGTGGTAACTAAATTTGATAACATTGGGGAGGCATTTTAAGACACTGGACAGTTACATAAATATAAGCCAGAGAATCTCTTTGAAAAAAACAGAGTCCTTCAAAAGTGAAATTGTATTGAAGGCAATAAAAATTTAGTCCTAGATCATTTATGTCATATCAAAGTGAGAAGTACAGATTTCTTATAACATCTGTTAATGGTTGAACTTGCAAATGAAAAGTTACACAAGAAAAATGAAAAAAATATCAAGAAAAACAGGACATGTATCTTATAAGATGTCTGTAAAGTGAGGAGAGGAGGAAGAAAAGAAGTCATACAGGAGGAAAAAAAAAAAAAAAAAAACAATGAAGAAAAATATAGAATTTATTTAGTAGCATCAATTCTGCCCAAGGATTTTCATACACTTTGTTATTTAATAATGACAGAAATATCCTGTGATAAATATTATTACTTTAATTTTATACACATTTTAAAAAATATGATGTGAATTGAAATAATGTTTCTAAATTTAAATATTTGAACATTTCTTAGCTGGAATAGATTCCAGACATTGAACTCTAACCCACTCTATCATGCTGCTTTGATAGTGCTACCTGAAACAATGCAGGAAGAGATTTTAATAGAAGAGACAAAACATGTCCAATAATGTAAAATTATAAACAAATGAAAGTTCATTTCTTATTTTCACAGGAAGTTTTATTAGTTTGATAGGCAAGGAATGAACTCATTTGGGAACTAAGTATACAGGGAAGGCATTTGCCCAGTAAAGACCTTTGATTGAATTTTGATTTAGGAGAACAGGTTGACAACAATGTAGGGATTTTGTTTGCTTCTTACTTTGTTTTTAATTGTTTGAGATAGAAAGCAGAGTAAATACGGAAGAAGGTATTAAAGAAGAAATGAGTAAGTGTACTCTTAAATTCCCACAGGAAGAAGTATAAGACTTAAGTCTAGGAACCATCCTTTTTAGAAACAGGATAAAGGATAACAATCACAATTTTGCAAAGGTCACTTGATGAGATAATAATTGACTATGATGACATTTTATTTTAAATTTCTCAATTCAATTGTCATATTTATAACAAGTATTATTTTTCCCATTTCTGATTATAATCAATGATTTAATAAAGTTTATGAAAGGGTGCAAGCAACAATACCTTAAATTAATATTTCCAATAAGAGTGTTTATAAACATTAATAGAAACTAATTACTTATTTCAAGTCAACATTTATTAATACAAAATTTATTAATGAACATTTATTTAAAATTAAAATAATTCCAAATCTGGTAATATACTTTTCATTTACATGGATGATTAGAAGGAATTCTGAATCCCAGGAATATGGGTTTTGTTAGCTGTTGAGTTAAACACAATATTTTTAGATAAAAGGAATGTATCTTTCAGTATGCTTTCCCAGCTCTTTGATCTCCCCGTGGAACATGCTCTAATGTTAATATGCCTTACTAAGAATTTCTCTTTGGAATGTGTCATAGGTTATTTTAAGACAGTGAGTAATGCCTTTTATTAGACAAGAAGTTTTGTCATATCTTATACACATCTTCACATATGGAAATGTGTCGATCCTGAGGACATTCGGGCTCTTGAACCCCATTAAAGTGACTATTTTTCTCTACTTTCAGACTTTACTTTAAAAGTTTATGTCATAAAAAAGATATTAAGATGAAAATACTTTTAATGTGCTGATACAGAAAAAAAAAAAATGTGTTCTTCCATGCAATTCAAAAATGGAAATGGAAATACAAAGAATAATTAACAACATTCAAAGAAATACAACCCAGAAATAATATCACGAACTAATTCCCAAGCCTATTATCTTTTGCTCTCTTGAGGGAGACGTACCACCTTTATAAACCTGCTGCTACTCTTTCTGAGACACCTCCCTCAAAAAATCCCCGCGAAAGTGACTGCCTTGAAAAACAAAGTCTGCAAATTAGACTACCTACCCTAGTGACTTTGAAGCCCAGATTTGAAAGCAATAACTTGGGTCTCAATGTGGTTTGAATTTACATGAAATTTATTTTAAAATGTGCAGCCAAATGAGCATGTGATTGCTTTAATTCACTTGAAAAAGGATGGCCTACTTCTTTTTTTTTTTTTTTAATCATAGCTGTATACATTGATATGATCATGGGGTATCATACACTGGCTTCATAGACCATTTGACACATTTTCATCACACTGGTCAACACAGTCTTCCTGGCATTCTCCCAGTTATTGTGCCAAGACATCTACATTCCACATCTACCAAGTTTCACATATACAATTGAAGAAAGATGGCCTACTTCTTTAAGGCAACCCTCT